>VURO01029852.1:0-10188 GCA_015108175.1 Pelvicachromis taeniatus | reverse complement strand
CTCTCTCTTTCCAGTCCCTGTCAGGACTCTGGCTGCAGCATTTTGGAGTAACTGAAGGCTTTTCAGAGAGTTTTTAGGACATCCTGATAATAATGAATTACAGAAGGAATAAATGCATGAACTAGTTTTTCAGCGTCACTCTGAGACAGGATATTTCTAATTTTAGAGATATTGCACAAATGGAAGAATGCAGTCCTACATATGTGTTTAATATGTGCATTGAAGGACATATCCTGGTCAAAAATGACTCCAAGGTTTCTCACAGTGTTACTGGAGGCCAAGGTAATGCCATCCAGAGTAAGAATCTGGTTAGATACCATATTTCTAAGATTTTCAGGGCCGAGTACAATAACCTCAGTTTGATCTGAGTTAAGGAGCAGAAAGTTAGAGGTCATCCAGGTCTTTATGTCTTTAAGACATTCCTGCAGTTTAACTAACTGGTGTGTGTTATCTGGCTTCATGGATAGATAAAGTTGGGTGTCATCTGCATAGCTGTGAAAATGTATGCTATGCTTTCTGATGATACTGCCTAAGGGAAGCATATATAATGTAAATAGAATTGGTCCCAGTAGACAGCTATCACCTACACACACCTGTGATTTGATTTGAAGCAGCTTTATTTGTGCATAACTTCAAGTCTTAATGCATTTTAAATATGTGAGAGTTATAAAAACTCCGCCCCTGCACAGGTTTCGTGGATGGATTCATTAGCTAGAGAGCAAAACCGTTTTTGGATGTGTAAACATGTAGATTTGTCTGTAGGCATGTTTATTTCTGTGGCACCGTTGGAATGAACTAACAAAGAAGTGGTCATTTAAGTGAACAGCACTTGGCTTCATTTTTGTTTCATACTAAACTTGTAACTAAATACTGGAAATTTGTGCATGCACCAGTTTTTCTGTCTACATTAAGTCCACTATATGCATGCACCAGTTGTTGTGAGTCCTTTGTGTGTGGCTACACAGGTTTAATCCCATGGGGGAAAGGAGGAAAAACGAACAAAAGGGTCTGTGTTTAAAAATACACGGAAAGGCATTCCTTAAAAATGGGTCTGACATGTTTAAAAAATGATTTCATAGACAGCACTAATCTCATAACACTCTGGCCTCCTTTTACTATTAGTAAGTACTTTAGAGCGAGATGCTTACATAATACAGAGATCCAGAGATGCTGTCACATATACTTTTATTTCTGCTCTTTAGTTTTAAAGTTTTAGAGTTTAAACAGAACATAGAATTCTACAGTAGTTGATCAGATCACAGAAATATACACATGGGCTTGGTTTAAATGCATGAATCAATTATAAAGGAGGATTTTTATTTGTTTTTGTGCTTTTGCTGAAATTAAAAACTCCTTATTGGTTTATGAACGTGAGAAAAATCACTAAAGATAGATAGATAGATAGATAGATAGATAGATAGATAGATAGATAGATAGATAGATAGATAGATAGATAGATAGATAGATAGATAGATAGATAGATAGATAGATAGATAGATAGATAGATAGATAGATAGAACTTTATTTGTCACATACAGCTTCCCGTAGAATCAGAGTAACAGCAGAACTTTTATAGAGAAACTCAGGCTCTCAGGTTAAACCACATGTAAACTGTGGAATTTTGATTCTCCAGAGAAGTCATCAGTCAAACGGAGGACAGGACTAAGCTGTAGCTCCTTTAAGCTCGAGAGACAGTGCCAACAGTTGCACTTTTTAACTGTAGATAGAGATATTCCCAGATGAGGCTTAGACATGCCTAAGCCCAAATGATGAATTAGGCCATTCACCTCTCCTGAATCCACACAGACCTCTGTGTGTTTTGTCACATGAAAACACAGCGTTGCCTCTTGTACCTCGGGCCCGAGTATGTAAAAACAGAGGAAATAGCTGAAAGAAAAGGTGTCGTTTTTCTTCATCTGAAGGAACGCATGTCTTTATGCGTGCGAGGGTGGTGCATGTACAACTGAGGAAAAGTGAGAGGGCCTGGGCGCATGAGAAACACATGGAGGAAAAGTGAGAGTGAGAACGAGAAACTGGCCTCTAATTTGCTGATCTCAGCTGATTACATTTTCCCGTCCAGACGGTAGACATTCCTCCAACCTGTGGCCACAGCCATCGGGCCCCACAGTTTTAACTCCACAGCAGAGCACCATCAGAGATAAACAATCCTCGGTCTATGCAGGCCACAGGAACAGGTGGGCGTGAGGGGTGAGACTGGTCACTCAGAGGCTCAAGCTCTTCAGCAACAGTTCAGAGATGCAAGAATTCACATTTGACCCTGATTTGTTTTCTCACAAACATCAAAAAGGGAAAAATGATCCCCTCGTGGTTTCTTTTCTGTTTTGATGGCTGTGAAAGCGCACGACATCTGCCCCTCAAAAAGTTCAACATCAGATCTGTTCCCTCCTGTAATTAAAGCTTCTGAATGAGTTGATCAGAGCGAAGCTGTAATCCCGACAGGGAGTAAACCACTTCACACCGTCAGGTTGTCACCGGCTTGTGAAACGGCCGTCTCCCCTGACCAGTGACACGGGCGGAGATGTGACATGGCAGAAATGAGTCAGTTTCAGAGTGAATCCGTGCATGTGTGAGTGTGTGAGTGTGTGCGTTTAAGTGTTTCCTCTCCCTTTTCTCACCACTGCTGTGCAGTGTGAGTAAAAGAGGCACTGTTAGAATACGTCTTGTATTCATAATCACAATACAAGCTGAAGTAAAACACATAGTATTATTAGTAAAATGTCGAAGATGACGTGTAAATGTTTAGACTTAGTTCATAGGTCAGTATTTAAGCTACTGCCGATGTGGATTACCCATTAAACATTGAATAAAGCCTCTTTGCATTTTGTAGGTCGTGCCATCAAAGCAACTCTGAGCCAACTGGGCATGAACACGGGACCTCTGCTGGTCATCCTGCAGGAGTCTGGCTCCGACTCATCGGAAGAGGAGCCCTTAGATCCTGTGAGGTCCCGAAGTGGGGTCTCCGAGAAGCCGGTTCATTCTGACGCATCGCGCAGATCCTGGATCAGATTGAGATCTGGACAATCTCCAACACCTTGGCCTCTTTGCGGTGCTCTTAGATTCCTGAACAGGGGGGGCAACGTCCTGAAAAGGAATGCCTAAGCAATCGAGGAATAGTGGCAAAGCGGTGTGGTGACGAGGGTGAAACGCTGATTCGGTTCAACTGGACGTCCAGTTCGACACGCATCAACACAAAGGAGCATAAAATACTCTGTGAAGGAATCTCAAAACAGCGCTTGAGTTACTGTGCTTAGTTCATTTCCACCACACACAGACACACACACACAGTCAAAACACACACCTCGCTCCAACAACACCATCAGTTTTTCCTCCATGAAGGCCACAAAGGTCAGGGAAACACTGGCAGCATGTCAGCCCGCCCTCCCTTCTCCGCTCCTCGGCCGGCCATACATTTACTATCAACAGGAAACATCTTTCGCAGTAAAGGAAGTGTTACACTCTAATTGGCCTGATGTGATTCACCGACCCGGCCACGCTCAGCCAATGGGAGGGGGGTTATTTTGAGAGTTGGTATATAAGCACAGAAGCCTTTCCAGAAAGCTTAGACGGCACAAAGTTTTAACACCGACTACACGGCGTCCTCGCAGTTCGACTTCTGCAAATGTGTTAAGACTGTATATAGACGCATTACTAAGCACATCTGGTTTCGTTGTTGTTCCATGGATCCCATAACACATCACAAAACCACAGTCTAAGCAAAAAAAGATGGGGGAAACCCAGAGTACGAAAAAAACACTAACCTCATTATGATTCTTCAGTCCTGGCAAGAGCAGTTCTTTTCACACAGTTTATGAATAGAGACAAATGAATGAATGTATCCAGTAGCCTAAAGTATATCGAGGCATAAATCATACACAAGCATGAAAGTGAGAGGAATCGGAGTTAAAAAAAGACTGATAGATAATCTCTCTCCAATCGTAGGAATTCACTTTTGGAGCTGTGACAGAGCAGTCGCCTCTTTATGTCACTTATGCCACAGTTTCTTTTTTTCACGCTGCACATTCCAAAAGGTGATTGTTCTTCCCAAATGTAACTGCTTTTTTTCTGCTTCAGTGGACTGCGAGAGACATGAGAGCAGAGCCAAAAATATCATTACATAGAGGGTGACATCAGGGGAGCGCGGCCTAGCGACGGGGAGCTATGACGGAGTTCCCTGATTAGTGAGTTACCATGCCGAGACAAAGGGCCTCTGAAATCACAGGAAACAGAACAATCAAAGAGCCAGCGCACATTCCAAGAAAAGCAGCGAGCCACAGAAACACAACATGATCCAGGACATTGCTGCGTCTGAACATCTGATGAAAGCTTTAGTTTGAGCAAGTGCGGCGAATTATTAGTAAAGAATGACTCAGAAGACAAAGAGAAACGACTTAAATTACTGAAGCCAATACATGAGGCGCTCTCTTTGACATCTTTCTTCACGTACGCCTGCTGAGAGACGGGAAAGTTAAAAAGAAAAGACATGAAACTCAACCCTATTTAGATTAGAACTGACCATAATTATAAAAATCTGTCTTGCAGTCTCAGTGAAAGATATTTTCAGGCACCCACAGATGCAAAACCCTCCAAACTGTGGGGTCTCCCACCTCAATAAAAAAAGAACGAAAACGCTCCATCAGACCCACACAACTTCATCGTGATCCATCAGATCTCAGCCTGAGCTCAGGAAGTAACGGGCTCTCTCCCTGTCTCCAAAATGGCAGCTTTGTTTCCGCAGCACTGGTTTGCTGGATTAGAACAATTCCCCACCAGCCCATAATTTGTGGCATTTTCATAACACGACACACCCTGCCATACATTTCTATTATAACCCCAGTTTGTCTTCTGATGAGGATATTTCAGGATGAAGGATGACAGTTTATTCAGGTTCTGGTCACAGACCCTCTGCTTTTTGGGGGGCTGCTTTGGGCCGAGGCCTTCACATATGAGCTGCTAAATGTCAGATATTTCTCCTCAACAGTTCAGAGGCAGGTAACAACTGGTTTGAGTTCGAAAACCCTCAATGTGGGTGCACAAATTCTAGGTCAAAGGGAGATGAAGGAGATCTATTTTCGGTTAAATGTGCTGTTTATCTCTGTGTGTAAAACCAGTGGGGAGCCTCTTCCCCCACAAGTCAGGCCCACTTCTCCAACTTGTGGCATGTGTGGCTACCTATGTGATGCAGCTGCTAGATTATCTGTGCTCTCTTTGTTGCTGCACGGCTTTCCGTAGGAAGTCAACAACTTACAAACTCATGAACAGTAACCAGGTGATAGCAACTTAAACTCAGATATGCATTAGAGATAGAGAGCATCGGTAACTCGTAAGCGTTTCCACATCACTAAAAACTAGGAATCATCAATGCATGTGACACAGAGAATGTACACATACGTGAGCTTCTTTAAACCCAACAGCATGTCTGTCAGGCTTTTGCAGTCCACTGGGGGTAAAAGTATAAATGTTGGCACTGCTGACCTCACAGTCTGCAAAAACAAATTAGGGCCCGCGTATGAGTCTCACTGGCTCGCTCAGAAACACACATATATACACAACTGGCGTACATGTGTTCTTGTTAATCTGCGATTTGAAAGACAACATCAGACACGGGCCTCTGCACAGACAGGAATGTGGTATCTCTGTCAGGCTGTGTGAGGTCCAGACTGTGGAGCTGATCACAGACGGAGAGCGATGCACCGATCGGGACAGAGTGTTAGCACAAATCTCACATGTTAACATTTAAGCTGAGCGGGAATCTGACAGAATGATGCCAGAACGGCGATTCCTGATTGCATTAATAAACAACGACTCTTCAGCTTCATCTTTATTCCATTACACCATCGCCATTACATACACTTAAGAGGCTACATTCAGATACATTTGCATAGCTGCACATGCATACAAAAAGCACACGCACATACACACACGCACACACACGCACTCACGTAAGCTGCAAAATGTTTACCAGCCTCGTCGTTTGCAGCTCCAAAAGGTGCACCACCTTGAGTAGAGAGGAACTGTGATTGTTCGCTGCAAACATGCAAGCCACCTCAGCTTGCGTTAAGCCACAACACACAAATGCTTGTGCTTACACACACGAAACACACACTTCAGGAAATTATGGCCAAACTGTGAGAAGATTCACTGTTCGAAAAACAGGAAGTGGTTACCAGCTGCATTAAACCAGAGTACACCTCGGTAATACAACTCAAAATACACTGACAACCTCCAATATGTGACTACTTAAAAAGTCTAAAGCAGAACTGAGAATAATGTTCCACCACCTCCTTAAAATAAAGTTTTATTTACTTAATTTGCATGATAGACTGATGTATGTATAAACAAGTGCATGATCCAGGGATTCTCACTATGTTGGGGTGACATTCTTCCACAGAAGAACGCAGGACCACACCCACAGCATAAGAACGATGTACTTTCACATGCATGCTTTGTCACGAGAGAGAAAAAAAAACAACATCTCTGTACCTTTAACATAAGAATGTCTGCACTGCAAATCATGCCAGGCAGGTAGATTAGGAAAGGCTTTTCTCCTGCACTGTGTCTGAGCCTCAGGTTAAAGGCAGCAGCTGCATTTGAGAATGTGACCCAGAGCTGCAGAGCCCTCCCTCCATGAGTGCACATGCATTTATGGATCAAGTGTGTTTATCCCCTCAGCCTGCAACAGGTTGAAATACGTGACCTGTCCTGCTGCAGAGAGCTGCTCAGGCATGCTGACAGTTGTAAGTGCTCAGATGGGAACAAAAGCAAGAAGGAATTAATCGAGCCAAGAGTCATTATCTACGCGCTGAGTCAAAGGACAGCGCAGCTAAAAGGTCTGGTGATGAGCTGGTGCGAGAACAGGTTCTGACAGTTCATCTGAACTGCAAACAAGACGGGCCTGATAAGTGCCCGAGGCAGAGCTCAGGTGAGTTTTAAGCGGTCAGTCAAGGTCGAGAGGGTGGAGACCCCAAGCCCTTCAAAGGTCATGGACTCAAGGACACCTCGGGGTAGCGGCCAGCTTTGACCTGCGACCCTAAAAGACGCCTCCGAGGTGCGGTGGCAGGCTCAGATGTCGAGGAGTGAGAGTTCCTCTGATTTAGCTCTCCTCGCTCTGTCACAACATATGTGGTTGCTAAGCAGTGGTGCGTGTGTGCTTGTGTATGCACAGTCTGACAGGCAGAGGACAAAATGATCACTATTTTGGGCACAGTTGGTTGATGAATAAGAGACCGGGTCATAAAACATCGCGGAGCAGTTATGTCAGCAGTCCTTCCCTGTAGTAGTAACCATTCACAACAGACCTGACCCTGCGCTGACTTATGACCAAAGAAATGCTCTGACGATACCGATACACGTTCATTATACATTTCTGTAGTCACCCTTATTCTGACGCCACAATTTGACTTTGGTTAATCATCATTCCTCGGCTACGATAAGTACCAACCCCCGTCAGTATTCAGCCCATGAAAAGAAAATGAATTACAACCTGATCAATAGTGGGCCTCATTCAGGAAGTAGGAGCAGGGGCACAGATGATACAATAGATATAAGTTATTGAAGCGCTGCGAGGAAGAGCTCGAAGTTTGAAGTTAACCCGTCCAGTGAGGCCCCTGAGCTATTACAGCGTAATTATACCTTAGTTGCAGCGTTAAATATGCCCGTCACCTGCACTCTGGGTCCATTTATTGAAGCCAGGTGTCGTAAATAAATCAATTAGCTATGCGGTGTCGGAAGTAATTTGACTCACTTCACTCTTTTTGGGCGTTTTCAAAGCTATCTTTGACTTTGTGTTGGTAACTGCGTGGGTATTTTCGCTTCTGCTGGAGTAGTAAAACACCGCCATATTTAAAACAGATGAAAATGTTCCAACTGTAAACGGCTTCGAACTGATTTTAAATCAGGCTCCATCAGTGGATTGCACATAGCCACAAAAGAAACTGCTGAAAGTTGAGAGGAAACCGACATGCGGCTCAGCAAACCACTCTCTCCGTTGAGGTAGCACACTTCACACATCATGAAGTGAATATTTTGCATTGGTGTGGATTCACTCAGTGCATCTTGGACCCACCTGGTTAGTTCACAAAACCACAGTACAAATACTAGTTCCTGTCAGCAGGCTAAGAGTGAAAGAAGGACACATCAAAATATGAATTCAGCGCGTGCCAAAATGTCGGTACACACCGGATCTCGTTTGTTTGACAACCACAGGTTGTTATCTTCTCTCCCTTTTTGCAGCCAAACCCAAAAATCTAAATTACTCAGTTGTAGATCCACCCTGAACACCTGAACACTCCCTCCAACTGTTTTCAACTGTAGAACGTAGAGAAGAGGCTGATTTTGCTGTTTTTCCACTCAGAGTCGACTCAGTCATCTGTTATTTTGAACCCCCAACATTTCAGCAGTCGCATGAAGCATGTCAATCAAACATGAAGCCAGTTTCCAAATTACACTGTCAAAGAAAAGAAGAAGTGATACCAAGTATACGACACTAAAGTCCATATATCAGCATCTTTCTTCCCCACCACCCACTGTAAAGCTAATGGTGTTTTATTGCAGCTTGACTGGGAGTTAATGTCCCGGTGTCTCTTTGAGATAGCATCTGTAATGTGCTCAGGAGCCCCCCACACCGGTGCCACACCCCGATGACTTACTGACTGACTGCTGAACAGCTTGCAGGAAAACATGAAGCCTCTTGCCTTTGAGACGCAGAAGAGATTAGACTTCACCTGGGTTGACTTCAATTTCTTTCCAGTTCAGGTTTGCAAAGGAGCTGAAGCCTTTCCCAGCTGCCACACAGGGAGAGGTGGGCTACACTCTGGACAGGTGGGGGGTCTGTTGCAGGGCTAACGCGGAGAGATAGACCACCAGTTAACCCATGCAGGCATGTGGAAGTCATCCAAACTCCAAAAAGCCCAAGTACTGGATTCAAACTCGGTGACACAGCAATGCTAACCAACGTGCTTCACCCAATCAGCTGCCACCGTAGATGTTCAAATTAAATTGGGGGAAATAATCAAAAGCAGATGTACTATAAAACAACTTTTCATAACATCTCTGTGTATCTCCTAAAATATAGTGAAGCTCCAAAAAAAAAACCCAGATTTTATCTGTATCATCATCCACCCATCTCTGGTTTGTTCCCTTGGGTCTGTAAGTGCGACCTTCTGTTATTGCATGTTGCTGCATGCACATAGGCAGTAGCAGAAGCTCTCAAGATCAACTATATATTGGTTAATGTCGTCAGATGAGACTGCAGTGGGGGAGTTGTATCTCTGCGGTCACATTAATCACATTTTCATCGCATTGTCTGTAAAAAGTGACGAGGATTTAACCGACATCTCCTCTGCTCTCTGTGCTGCTAACCAGTGTGGCAATGGCTTCAACCTGTTGCTCAGTCATAATTTTGAAATCAGAATTTTCTTCCTGTCCTGTCATATTTCTGTTGCAATAAAGAATTAGAGTTTCTTTCTTTCTTTAGAGTTTATATACTCTAATTCTTGTACAAATGTACAAATAAAAAAGAAAATGCTCAAAATGATGCTTCTTTATGTTAGACTTGGCATTGGAGCAGACCTCCAGTTGATCCACTGTCCGATACCGAGCTTCCTGGGCACCTGCCTCGTTGGTCGGCTGCCCATCGCAAACAGAAAGTATGAGCCGCAGGCGGGTAAGGCTCAAACAAACGAAGGCACGAGTAGGCAGAAAAAGATCTCAGCATTCAGAGCAGTTTACAGACTGAATCACAAGAAGTACTTTCACATCCACTTACCCGTCACACACACACATGTGTAGTTACCGTATTTTCCGGACTACAGAGCGCACCTGAATATTAGCCGCACAACTTGAAATTATGAAAAAATCATATTTTGTTCATACATTAGCCGCACCAGACTAAAAGCCGCAGGTGCGCTAGCGGGCTAGTTGCGCTAGCGGGCTCGTAGCGCGAGCGGGCTCGGTGCGCGAGCGGGCTCGTAGCGCTAGCGGGCGGCTAGTAGCGCTAGCGAGGGGGCTAGTAGCGCGAGCGGGCTAGTAGCACTAGCGAGCGGCTAGTAGCGCTAGCGAGCGGGCTAGTTGCTAGTAGTTAGCTGCCTTGTTCTAACATGCCAGAGGCTGTTTACCTTGGAGACCTGCTGCAGATATGGGTACAGGGCCAGCCAGAGCCAGCTTGCTAGC
>VURO01029849.1:0-20003 GCA_015108175.1 Pelvicachromis taeniatus | reverse complement strand
CCGCAAAGTGGGCCGCGCACCGCCGCCCGACCGACCCAGCCCTTAGAGCCAATCCTTATCCTGAAGTTATGGATCTGACTTGGCGACTTCCCTTAGCGGCCTTGTTCTAACATGCCAGAGGCTGTTCACCTTGGAGACCTGCTGCAGATATGGGTACAGGGCCGGCTAGAGCCAGCTTGCTAATCTAGTCTCTTTTTCGCGCTAATTCGTACGGCACTACTTTACCTGGCGGACGGACATGTGACCAACATATCACTCTTTTCCGTGTCTGATCACATGCCTTTCCGCCAGGCAAAATGGCGGAACAAACCAAAACAAATCCTCTTACGATGTCACAAAAATCATGAAAAAGCCTTAGAAAAGCCGCACCGAACAATAAGCCGCAGGGTTCAAAGCTTGTGCAAAAAGTAGCGGCTTATAGTCCGGAATTTACGGTACCTTGTTACTCTTTGAATCAGTGAACAAGAGCAAGTTCTAAATCATCATCACGCAATAGCAGATAAAGTCCTTTTGCTCACCACAAGCAGTTTATACAACCGGAGCCTGCTAGACCTTGATTAGTCAGAACTACAAACAGGAAACCAGATAGTTTCTGGGACCAAACATCTTCTGACTTGCCAAGAGATTCTTCACATTGATGTGGAAGTATTTTCTTACAGTAATAAATTATTCAGTGACTGGTAAAAAGATCCCACAAACCTTTGCACTATAGGCTGAGCTACAGAACCAGCTTTTGTATCCAGATTCATCAACATTTAGATCACAAATCACTGTGACATGATATGGTGACAGGCTTTACCTTGTCGTTAATTAGCAGCTCCATGGAATTGCTGCCCCATTCGAGCAGCACCAGCTCGTTAGCTTGCCCGGGCACTGCGTAGGAGAAGGGGGTTCCAAGACCAGGACCTGCACCTGCCTTCAGCCACAGGCAGATGGTCAAGGCAAAGATCTCGGTCACCACTGACCGCTTCATCCTGGCATACATGTAGTTAGTCCTCATGGGGAAGTCTAACAGGAAGGCGGTGGGACTCTTTAGCTTCTTTTGGTTCGCTGGTGAGATGGAGGTTACGTTTAGATTCGTGTTATTCATTTGTGATGAACAAATACTGCTCTCAAAGACTTTTTTCAGACTATTTTTTATGTGCATTTTAGTAGCTACAATGACAAAAGTTGTTCTTATTATTTTTCTTGAATTCTCCTTTTTTTTGGACCCACTTATTATGGAGATATTCACTATCTACATGATATCTATATAATTTTGCCCCATGCTTGTTTTCATCATTCATCATATTCATGTCGTAATTATGGGTCATAATGATCTACTAGCACCAACACACTGCAACCTAACTAAGTAGTTTGTTATGGGGCAACCTCCAATAAAAGCCAGATAAGAGTAGTTACAAAGATAATCTGTGATAAATAATAAATTAGACTTAAATCATTAATCATGAGTGTGTGTAGGTATGTCTGTGTGTGCGTGTATGTTCACCGTGGTCAGTGCTGCTGTGGTGCAGTTGGCTTAGCACCGTTTCCAGCTTGCTGTGTCCAGCGCCCCTCAGACTTGTTTCTTTACTGGTGTAAGGAAGCCGTCGTGGGTGATGATCATTGTCGTGGTGGTGGTCATCGTGATGGCCATTCCCTTGATGGGCGTCATGGTGATCATCATGGTTGTCATGACGATCATCATGGTGGTTGTCATGGTATCCAGGTTGACGGTGGTAATCATGATCTCTGTGATGACTGTCTTCACGATGACCATGGTGATCATCGTGATGATCGTCATGATGGTCATTGTGGTGGCTGCTGAAATGATTATAATGCCGACCACGATGCCCATCATAGTGGTGGTCATAATGGTGATCGTGATGGCGACTGTGGTGTCCAGTATGGCGGTTGTACCCATGGCTATTGTGGTGGTTGATGTGATGGGTATTGTGGTGGTCTTCATGATGGTCTACATGGTGGTCGTCATGGTTTTTGTCATGGTGGCTGTCATGATGGTCTTCATGGTGGTTGTCATGGTTTTTGTCATGGTGGCTGTCATGATGGTCTTCATGGTGGTTGTCATGGTTTTTGTCATGGTGGTCATCATGGTGGTCATCATGGTGGCTATTGCCATGGTGGTCATCATGATGGCTATCATAGTGGCTGTTGCCATGGTGGTCATCATGATGATCTCCGTGGTGGTCACTATGGTGACCATAGTCATGGTGATCTCTGTAGTACCTGTGTAGCTGCTCCTCTAAAGCATTGATCTTCCTTTGCAAAAGTTCTCTCAGGGAGCTGGAATAGGAGCTGGAGGAGTTCCTGGCCTGTAGACAAAGAAAATAAGTAGTTAATAACAATAATTACCTATAAACTTTCCATAACCTCCACAGAGGGAAAGCATCAGCTCAGTTTGGCTCAGCTATACTTTGTAGACTTAAATGTGATCCCCATCATTGTAGTAACAATTTCTTCTACTTCTACTTCGACCACAGCAATAGCAACAGAGTTCAACAGGTCCTGGTCCACAGAGCCTCTCAGTGATTTATGTAGGGCAACAAGGATGTCAGCATTGTCCTGGTTCACTTGAAAGAAACAGAATGGGATTTTGAATTCTTGCTGAAAAAGGTCTCAAACATCAAAGCTTATAATATGTAGGTGTTTAGATAAGCAATGTGATCATTGCAAATCTAAGGCCCGTTGGGGATTACTAGTGCCTTAGTAGTAAAATTAACTAGATCATGGTAGCATGACTTTAATGTTCCCACCACAAAGCTCCTATGTACGGAAGCCGAGAACGGCCGTATCCGTTAATAATATTTTTCTCTCGTTATCTCGTGATAACGACTTATTTATCTCGTTATGACTTATTTATCCCGTTATCTCGAGAAAACGGTGGTCCGGTTTTCTCGTTGTAACGAGATAAATAACTCGTTATCACGAGAAAACAAAACCTTTTTCTCGTGATAACGAGATAAAAATATTATTAACGGATACGGCCGTTCTCGGCTTCCGTACCTATGTGTGGCATCACGACATCTAATGTCCCTGAAGAACTTGGGGTTTCCTGAAGCTGGTATTTGGGTATTCAGTTTCATAGTTTAAAACAAAATGTAAAAACATATATATGTAGGATTTGCATTTACCACAGACCTCATTTCAAACATTCCCCAAATCCATTCAAATAATGCACTGATTTCAAGACAAGGGTATTACAAACTCATTCCTGGAGAAATCTATTGACTTTAGCTACACGATTGTGGCTGCTTGTCAGTTTTGTAGCAAAACAATAAAAAAAATATGTTAAAGAAAAAGGTTGTAAGGGGAGAAAAGTGTGCATTGGTAATAAACGTTTTACAACAACAACATGCATTTTAATACTTCAAACAAGAACCAAAGGTTACATAACTACAATAGTACAAGAGGAAACTCTGTATGACATTTTAAAGTGCAGGGGGAAAAGTTTTCTTGTCCTCTTTTTTTCCTCTCCCTCCTTCATCCTTGTCTTCCTCACCGGCAAATCCGACTTTGTTCCCTGCCAGCACACGCCACGATTAATAGCCTTGTCAGGAAGGATGAAGCTAATTGAAAGCGAGGTTGGCTAGCGCCCTTCGGTGCATGGCCAGAGGCTGGTGGTGTAGACATCCTGTTAGAGGGAGTGACTGAGGGTAAATCCTGGCGCCCGTTCTGTTTTGTCTCACACCTTCAAGTGAGATCGAGAGGGATTTTTGGCAACACTTTCCCTCAGCGTGACCTGAGACCACCTACACTAATAATGAAGCTTTTACAGGCCAGTTGGCAGCCAGGTTTTAGACTCACATTACGCCACCAGAATCATGAAGCTGCTGTAACCAAAGTGAGGCAGCAGAACCACATAAATAGTTGGGAATCTGGAAGGATTATAACACCTATAAAAAATAATTAAAAAGGTTAAAGTTTACATTAATGAATTTAACATTATTTTCATTTAAAAAACACAAAGGCAGAAACCAAAACTCTTGGTATGAACCACAGTTATGTTTTCATATTAAGAGACCTCTAGTACTTGTCTGAATTGTCACCTTTATACGAGAACAGGCGCACTATCTTGGCAACCTCAGGGTCTCATTCTAAATGTGGTTTTGGTGTCTGAACCCCGTGAGGGGGTTGATATGTTGCTCGACGCAACAGGAACGGCTTTTCCTCTAATGGCCACTTGAGGCTGGCTCTAAAAGACAGTCAGTCCCCACAGACTGAAGACTGTCTGTCCCCAGTGAAAGAAATTTCCAACTTTACATATTAAAGTTAATGTGTGTAATGGCTTAAACATAAAGTGATGCAGGTCTGTATGAATTTTTTCCCCATTCATGATAGCTATACGGGGAGTGAAGTTTAATATGCCTCGCCTGCTGAAATGGTAACAAAGCTGATAGTTGGTTCCTTTTAGTTTTGCTGAGCTTTTAAAGTTGTACTTGTTTGTTCTATGCCTGTTTTCTACAGACACCATGGTGACTGTAGTAGTTTTGGGGAGATCAAAACCCAGGCTCTTGGTCAAAAGTCATACGTGTTTGGACATTCCTGTCCTATCACACTAGAAACCCATGTAAAAGGACTTATTAAATATCCATCCATCCATCCATCCATCCATCCATCCATCCATCCAAACGTCATTGGAGGGCTGGAGCCTATCCCAGCTACTTTAGGGCGAGATGTAGGGTACCCCCGAGCACCCTCGACTTTCTCGCTGTGAGGCAACAGTGCTAACCACCGTACTGCCCCTAAATATGAATTTTTAAATGATAACGGTGCATTCCTGCCAAATGTTTTAAAGAGGCAAAATGACACGGAAAGTCTTTGCAATAATGAAAAACTGATGCGAATCGGTGTTCATACAAATAAATAAAATATTTCCCCGATGCAGCTCACAACCACAAACAGGAGACAAGCTTACTGATGCTGTTTGAGGGCAGCTGGAGCCGAATGATTGAGTTTATCTTTTTATGGTGACAGAAGAAAAAAAAAGATGGCTTGGAACAAAAGTGAATGAAATTGCAGAACTTCATGGAAAGTTTTGAAAATATGTTCCTGTAGCCTTATTCCGGTTTTTATTTGTACTCCTCCACATCCTGCTGGCTGTTAGCGTTAAACATTTGCGGGTTTCCAGCATGACTGTATTTTTGTGAGAACCACAAGCCAAAACTTTGCTTTGCATTTGGTATGAATTGACTATAACAATGACTGGTAGTTAGCTGTGTAGAGTAGTTTAAACATTCATTTTAAATACATGGTTAAATTATACCATGTATTTTTTTTAGAGAGTGTTTTTAGACACAAACACACAAAACCTAAACCAGTATACAAGAATTACAGGGGAAAAAGCCTGTGTTTAAATACTGCAGACTGCTTGTTTTCCACCAGGGCAGCTTAACTCATCCCACTCCCGCTGGCACACAGAGGTTAAGATCAGGGGTGAGAGCTAATCAACTTAGAGCTTCTTCCTGTTTTGAGCTCGACCTTGGCCACTGATATCCAGGAGAAAGACAGAGAGCCAGAACGACACAGAGAGACGTGAACTTTTATGGTTCTGAGACAAAAGTCAAACAGCTTTGATATTAGCTTTGTGGGTGGTACGTGTCTCGTAGTGACTAGTGGGTGGCTTTGTGATGAGTGTGTGAGACAGACTGCCCACAACTTCTGAAAAAGATTACAAAAACAAAGTAAAAATGAATGATTTAGCCCTGAGAATATGCATGAACTACGAAAGCAATGAAATGTAAACAGATCCATAGAATAACCTTCAGGTTACTATGTCCCAATGAAACATATCCCTCTTTTTGGCAGCAGATAACAAAGGCAGCTGAGTCGGTGACTGAGCATGTGACTCTCAGTGACGTAAGACTTGACCCCAGTGAAGTCAAACCTTTAATAAACTTCTGTCTCTCTGCAGCTTGTATATTGTGTTTCTGCGCAAAACGTGTGCTAAGTAAGGTTTAAATATAAAGTACACAGAAACAGTCGCAGAGTTCCTGACACAAAACAAATACAATTAAAAACAAACAAATGAACAAATAATTAAAAGCAATATAATAAAACAGATACATAAGAAAGACCAGCTCCACCCAAATGGCACGGACCATAATTACCACAATTAAAGCAGCTCGAGCTGTTATTGGCATTACTATCACATCAAATTTGAGTGATATTTTAAAAACTGGGGACCCTGGACTGCTACCACACAGATGCTAAGCTCACCAGTGATGGCACTCAAACTTCTTGATACTACGTTATGGGCGGGCCTTAGGGGTCCAGACACACCGTAAAGTCACCGTTTGGTGAGGTAAGACTTATTTATTGCAGTGCAAGCTCAGTTTAATTACTTGTTTCCCACTTTTTAGTGTTTCTTCTGCATGACTGAGGAGGATATTCAGTGGATGTTCCCATGGAGGTCAGTCTTTGGGAAGTACCAATTTCATGTATCTTTGAAATATTGAAAATTACAAAAGAAATCAAATTGAAGACATTGCGTGGTCACCGACAGCTGTCCTAATGTGTGGTGTGGGTGCCGTGGGTACGCTATAAAAATGATCGAACTATAACCGTTCATGCTTACCTGCAAGTTCTCCAGCCTCTCCTTTAGTGTCTGCAGGGTTTTTCCCGTCTGTTCTGGAGAGAAGGAACTGTGTTTACTATGTGACGAGCCCTTCCTGTGGTGGTCCAGTCTGTGGCTGCCGTGGGAATAATGGTGGTCATTGCTGTGATATCCTGAAGGCCCATGGTGCAATGACAATGATGCATGATGGCTGCCGTGATGTCCATGATGGTCGTCATGGTGGGTGCTATGATGGTTGCCATGATTGTTATCGTGATGGTTGTCGTGATGGTTGTCGTGATGACTGTCATGGTGACCCCCAAAGCCCTCACATAAGGTGAGCTTAGCAGTCAGCTCCCTGATCGTCTCTCGCTGGTCCAGGATGGTTTCCTTCTGCCTCACAAGGCTCTCACGCAAGTGCAGAATAGTGGCTTTGGCCTCGTCGGACATCATGCCTCGCCTGCTCCCACCATTGTGGTCATTACTATGGCTGTTACTACTCTGTCCATGGGGCACATTGGGTGGCGAGTAGCAGCTGGGATCTGCTTCTGGGGGAATGGGAGTACAAACAAACTTGGGGCTGATGCCATAATCATATTCTATGCCAGGTAAACTACCTCCTGCTGCTGCTGCTGCTGCACATGACAGGAAGTAACAGAAAATAAGAGATCGCAAGGGGATAAAAGGGAGGACAAGCCCCAGAGTAGCTCCCACCCATTTCATGTGCTTTGCAGACAAAGGCCTTTGGCTCAGAGGACGGACGTCTCTGGCCATATTTGGTCACAGTCCAAATTATTTCTCTTCAAAGGCTTTAGTTTTGTGGGGACAAACACCATCGATGGGAATCATTTGCTTTTGTCTGAGAGGTGTTGGTGCTAACCATGTCAACAAAATAAATTCCCTTTAGAGGATAAGTGACAGAAACTCCAAGGAAGGGTTCCACTGGGAACATTGGGAACAAAGGGCCCTGTCAAACTGTGGCTGCGTGTCTTCAAGAACACCTTGTAGAATCACACAAGCTTTCTTGGCTCCATGGTAAGTTAACAGGTTGAGAAAGTTCAGCTGATAGATTCATCCACTTTGTCTGAGATGAGGTGCTGGGGCACCGCCAGACAGGTGATTTCTTCTGGCTTCAAAGACCTTCTGTGTTCAGTGGCCAGGAGTAATCCTTTTAACTTTGGCTTCTAACCATCCATCACATTGTCCTTACCTACTGGGAGACAGAGAGAACAAGATATCAAGGAAACAAGTCAAGAAGAACAGAGACATAATGGAAACAAACAGCTAGCTCAAGCTTTGGTCATCTCCACTCATGGTTTGAAGTATTATTTAAAGTGCGACTAATATATCAATCAGCCAACTGGAAGAAGAAGAAGAAGAAGAACAACAACAACAACAACCCCAAAAAAGCTACAGGTTGCGTTAAAAAGTAAGACTGTCAAGAGGCAAAGTGAGAGAAAGCAGCGAGGTCAGAACAGGATAAAGGACAGGAACTGGGTCATGACTGAATTAAGAGGTAACTGGAGACCATCTTAATTACCAAGTTAGTTTCCGGATCAAACTCCTCTTTGAACTTGACCGCAATTTCGATGTAATCAAGCCCATAAAGAGAAGAAAAACCAGACGAACAGCTTTCAGAATGATCGTAAAAAGCTGCTTTTGCTACAGGAAGGTACCAGAAAGTTTGCACTTGTGAGAGGTGTTCAGCATCGTAAACAGTTGATCTCCGCATATTAAAATGCTCATCCAAGTGGTCAGCATGTTTTATTTTAACCAGCAGGCTGCATTTTAAGTTCAGTGACTCACGCGCACAGGCGGACACCACAGAGGGGAGGGCTGATTGGCGGCGGTGGTGGTGGTGGTGGTTGGGGGTCTTCAAGGCTGCAGCAAGCCACAGTATAATCAGATTATGGTCAATTAATCTTCCGTCAAAGCCACAGGGCGACCATTCACATAATGAAAGCTGGTTTTCTGCTGAGACAAGGGTATGCCTGTTGAGCCCAGTCACTCACACGAGTGTCATGAATCAGCGTCAGAACTTGTCCGCCCTCGGCCTGCACAGCGAGGAGAGAGAGTCATCCTCGAGGAAGACGGATGTCTGCATTATTATTGCACAGACGAACAGCATCCAACCACTGCTGTACAATATCTGCTCCTTATAGATGGGGGATAATTATAACTTATCAATAATTTATTTACTTATTACCATATTGCTTGTTTATTTGTTTATGCTTGTTCTGCTCAAGCTGTGCAGCAGAACTTGCATCTCGCACATGCTCGTTGGTCTTAGCAGAGAGCGCGATGCAAAGCCAAGAAGAACAAGTTTCAGAGCACACGGGAAAAGATAAGGAGCTTA
This sequence comes from Pelvicachromis taeniatus, assembly GCA_015108175.1. Classification (NCBI taxonomy): domain Eukaryota; kingdom Metazoa; phylum Chordata; class Actinopteri; order Cichliformes; family Cichlidae; genus Pelvicachromis; species Pelvicachromis taeniatus. The sequence goes on along the minus strand of VURO01029849.1, from coordinate 11,094 downwards.
GAAAGCACAAGCTCCTTATCTCTATAGCCGGTCACCAGTTCAAACACCCACAACACACATTACATTAAGTACAAACATCCGCTTTTCTGGCACCGCCCTTTCTGTGACACCGTCCTTCTGAGAAAAACGACAATGACAATACTTTGGTTTTTAGAGAGTTCTAAATGACACATTAGCTCAGAATTTCTGGGAAGTGTACCAGTTGTCTTAAATAAGAACAGCATGTGTGTACGGTAAAAATGAAACTACGGCCAACAGCCACACAGCTTTCCACGAAGACCAAAAACGGAGAGCCTGGCTTTGGCTGAAGGTGACAACATCCACCTTTCATTACGTCTAAAGCTCACTAATCGATGAGCTCGAGCTTGTTAGCTTAATTTGTACCAAACCTGAGAGGTTAATGTGACATGGTATCAATTCTCAGGAGGTTTTGTCGACAGGGTACCGAGACTCTCTGACGCACACTTACATCTGGTCAATTTGACAGAAGTGTCTCTTTTTTGTAGCATTGAGGCATTAAGTCTATAAACATGACACAAGTGCGTAGCGTCAAACGGATACACAGAACCATCGAAAAGTGAGACTTGCACTTTAGTAGTGCAACGATTTGGATGACATTGATATTTTAGAGACACTTTATGTAGATCATTAATAGTTTAATGGTGTCACAGATTTTAATCGTTGGCAACACCGCAGGATTCATCAGCCATGTCTTAAGAACAAACATGTTTTGTTCCAAGGCATTTAACGACGTGCACGCAGCCAGTACGTGAGAGCATAATCCAACAGCGTGCCCCGCTGTCTGATACTTAAGGACAACATTAGTGGAGATTTACACGACATGATACCTCACTGAGACACGTGGCATCACATGCAAGTCCAAGTAGCATTGCTTTGTGTACAACATCATAATGAGCAGTGATCTCTAATGTTTATAGCCTTCCTTTGTCACAGGTAATGAGGGTGGGAAATCTTTTTCTTTGCCTTGGGGGGAAATGATCAGGTTTCCATTGACCGAACTTTTAATTTGGCTCTTCATAACCTGGGCTGAGTGAGATCTGGTCACGTGAAAGCAGTACAACAATTATATGCTTTACATTTGTATATTTGCACAGATTGGTGAAAATTGCAGGTGTATTTCCACTTTGATAAACGTTTCCATGCAAGCATGCATGCAAAGACACAAAGCAACACACAATTTGTGTCACTTTGTTGCGCTTTCATGTTCGCGATGTGTGTTAAAGTTTAGCTACCAGCATAGGCGAGGCTGCACAGACACCATACTAGTTTATACAGCAAAGCTTATATTCTTTACAAAATGTAGGTTGCTGTAACTGATCCTGATGATAACAGCAGAGACACGTAATCATAAAAAACATTAATAACTGTTTTTGTAAATAGGCTAAATGATGATTATGGCTATAAGTTGGTGTCCCATCAGTACTGTACACTGTCTACGCCCCCCATGACTCTGAGTTGAATAACAGATTAAAATAGATGGCGGGATGGATTAATAAACAATAAAAGTTTATATTTAATTATTCCAGTTAGCCTAGATTTAGAAAAATGACACCTTAAAATGTATTACTGACTCATAAAATATGTTGCATGCTGTGTATAAAACTCTGGTCTGTAATGCTATAAAGCTGTTTAGTACAATATGGAAAGCACGTTTTATTTTGATATTAAAAAATATGTTCTTACAATTAATAATATACTCCCAGACGAAGCAGAAGCCTTTTTCTAACTTCTATCAAATTTTCCAAACGTCATCTTTAGTTTTCCTTCCTTTTTGAATAAAATGGTTGGAACTTATCATCTTCTGTCATTTTCACTCCTTCAGTAGTTAAAAGCACAAAATGACAGGACTCCTTTGAAGATTCACTACATCAAGCTGATGTCGACATCTGACCTGCTCGTGTTTCCCCCGTACGGAGTCATACGGATCACATCCGTGTCCTCATATCTCCTCCTTCTTTCAAGGGTGACAGTCAAATAGGATTGGTTGGATGTAATGCTGTTTAATGAGGGATTGGCTGCAGGGTCCTGGTTCTGCCAGAGGAGCTCCCTCCAACCCACAAGTCTCCGTTGCCACACGTGTCACTGCAGAAGAAGTGCATGTGCTTGACACGCAGCCAGTAGCTTGTGTATTAATGTAATTTGCATTAATACACATTTTGCAGCTTTTGCTAACAGCTGTCTTATTTACATTGCTTATACAATGGACTATTTCAGTGGCTTTAGCAGCATTTATATTTGATCTGAAGAGCTTTGTGTGCTCAAACTTTATTTTGTACTTAAACATTTTGTACTTATAAAGAAAAACAACAGTTTTTATGCGGCACTTTTATTGTGCTTTGATTAGGATGTGCACGTTGAAGGCTCTTGCTTGGGTCAGTTATCCACCTCGCCCTGCCTGCAGCTTAAAGGCCCCTCCCCTTACCTCCCTACCTCACTTGTCAGGTAAGCTCTGTGCTGAGGTGAGTCATGTCTGTCTGAACGTGACTGGCCACAACACTGAACAGCCAAGCGGCACTTTGACGGCTGATGATGCACGGACGTTGTGATGCGTGTCAGAGCACACACTCCTAAAATTAAGCACAACGCTGCAGGTCAGATTCAGTTGAAGTCATTGAAACTTGGACCGGCCATCCTGTGTGTTTAGATTCAGTGTAGAGTAACTGACATCATGCCACACGTGTAACTTGATACTGATTGGTTTTCCATTGATTTAATAACCTTGAGGACCGTGCGTCCAAAATATAGATGTTCACTAGGAAAAGCCTTACGTGCTGCAGTAGTGTTCAAAGTGTGTAAAATCTCACTGCCAGATGTCAGGTTGCTACGGTAACCACTGTAGGACAAAAAACATTTTGATCAGTTAAGAGATCGAAAACGTTCGATTTAGCCCGCACCCCATACCTGCTGTGGCTAGCCAACGTGATTTTGCTACCGTTTGTGTATAAAAACATTCTTGTACACCCTATATTTATAAAATACTACAGGAATAAACAAGCCTAAAAATATTTTTGCAGTACTTTACATCTTTATCCACAATTGACCGGAAAAGCTTTGGCTGCCGTTCATCTGTATGTAACCTGTTGGTCTGCTGTCGATTTTAGGAGGAAGCTGCAAAACTTTGTGAAGCGAGTCAGATGCGAGCTGATGAATCAGTGAAGCTCATTCTGAGCGATCACGTGATGTCGAGGTGTGCTGTTGAGGATATCCTGAACTGTTGTTGGCTGTTAACTGCTGTTTGCTCATGCGGCGTGAGAACCAAATCGAACTGTTTATCGGAGGAAAAATGTAATTTTCGAGTACTCTGACGTCACGTTAACTGACATCACGTTAGCGCGTGAGCAGCTGCTGCTGTTGTTTAGCCGGCTCACCAGCTGTCCAGAGACGGGCTCACGTCTAATCTGCTGACAGTAATGAACTGTGAGACTATCAGGACTGAATGAGCACTTTTATGTAACTTTGCGTGTGTTAGAGCCCGGACTTTAGAGCGCTTGGAAACATAATTACACACTGATCGGTGTATAAGTACAACATTCTTTTTTCTGTTAAATAAACTTTATGACTTCGGACATATCTAAAGTCAACAGACGATTAGTCCCAATAGTACTGTTCTATAGAAGAAACATTAGTATCGGAAAGTCTAAAACTGTATGCCTCATTTTTCAGAAACTGCTGCATAAATGAAAAATAAATCAATAGCATAAAACTGTGAGTAACAGTAATGTTTTTTCTTATTTTATATGATTTTTATCTGAGTATACTCTTCATTATTAAAATTTAGGTTAGGTATGTGATGTTAAAGAAACGCCTCAGGGTGCATTAATGAGCAAGTCTCAGTCCTAAAAGTGAATAAAACAAATCTCTGATTTTTAAAAATTGTTTTTTTAGTTGTGAAACTTAAAAAAAAAATATGTTCAATGGACACTTTTAACCTTGTAGCTGATTGGCTTGTTTTTAAATTAGGTTGCATATTAAAATAATTCAAAAAGTCGGAGTTTCAGTCACAATATTCCTTAAACTAGTGTTTCAACAGTTAAATTGTTTAATGAAATAATAAAGCAGTTTAGATTTCATTGTAAAATGCACCACGATGACAGTTCAGTTCTTTATCTTATGTTTCTGCTGCATCACATGTAGTTCACACGCTTCCTGTTCGTGTAAGATCGTTGGACACAGACACAATTCAAACTAAACATTATACTTAAACATTATACATTATTCTTCACAATGTAGCTTTAATAAACAAAACGTTAAAAAAGTATTTTAGTAGCAATATCATTACTGCGTATTAATATGACCACCACTGGTTTTTGATACTGAGGACATAACATTATGTCTTCCCAGGACACAAAAACTCTTAAATATCTCATTCACAATAATACGATATTTAAAAGTACATATGTGGCTTTTTTTTGTTGCTGAGATTAGCAACAAGTTCCCGTTTTACATTTGTGCAACATGAAAAAATGCCAAAAAATTCCCGACATCGCTCAGTGAAAACAAAGCTGCATGCTTAAAGTCATTAGTGAAACAGGATGACCGCTGCACCAAATAGACATATTATTAAGAGTCATAGAATACACCTGCGTAGTTGGCTGTGCAGCTTTTCCACGGACAAACAAATCAGTCCAAATTACAACTGAAATGACTCCTCAGCCCTGGGAATATACAGCAGCCATATTGTTACAGTGAACCAGCTGACAGACAACAAAATAACAAATACTGTGCCGACATGTCGACTCACACGCTGAAGCTCTCAGTACAAACCAGGCACCAGTTTAACAACTGGAAACAGGATAAAGGAGCGTTACAGGTGTCCCTTTGAACCGCACCACGCCTCACATTCACACAGCAACATGAAATTACAGCTCACAGCCGGCCGGGTCAACAGCCCTCTGCTGTGAAGCGGCGCTACGTGCTGAGAGGCTTTGTTGCGCCCTTGTACTTTTTTTTAATTTAGTGCATTTTGATGTCAGTAAATTAGCCAACTGTCATTCTCACAAAAGTGAAGCCTTTCACTCAAACCTGAGCATCATTTCCAACACTCGTTCCTGTGAACTTTGCCTTCAGTCACTACCCACAGCTCATGCTCACAGGCAACAAAAGGCTTGGAAATCAACAGTTTTGCCCTCAATGTTCGACTCATTCTTTACTGCGAAAGACCAGCACGCCATCAACATCACTACACATCTCATTCCAGTTGGTCTGTCAACATCCTGCTCGACTTGTCCGCATGATTATAAGAAAAAAATGGCGGAAAATTTTTGGGGAAAAAAAGCCAAAACATGTTGTAATAATAACTCCACTTTCCTCCAGCTCATAATGTAAACGTTCATTACACGAAATCAGTCATTCCCTTTGTTTTGGCGTCAAAGATTAACAAGTTGATACACTACCGGACTCTACCAACCTCAGAGGCCACCCTCTGTGGGGTCACCATAATCAGGATGACTGGGAATAGTTGTGGTGGTGTGGAAAGCTCTTAGGCTCAAGTGTTGAGAGTGACAACATTAATCAACTAATGTGACAATACACTGGCTTAGCAGTGCATATGGATGGCATCATGCAGGAAGCTCAGGTTTCCTAACAAAGGTCCAGACAGTGCAGTGTGACGGCATGCTCTTCAACCGGAAGGCGTTTTAATTCTAACGGGTCATAAATGATCTTTATGATTTCAGCTGTGTCAGCATGTTTAGCACTAAAAGCATTCATTGTAACTGTGAGAACAAAGATTTCCCAAAGAGGAGCTTCAGGCAGGCCTAAGAGTATTTCCATATTTATGACGTCCAGTTTCGATTCTGTGAAGTTTGATTTAAAGTTGCAGCTCAGTCGTCACATTATCTTGGTCACCGATCAGCGCTCTTTGGTGGGAACAGGTGTCGCATTTCTCAAGGCGTGGCTTTGCGATCTGAACGGCGATGGATCACCTTCACATTTTGTTTGAACTCTTTAAGCTGCCTCTGCCCTCGCTGCAGCTAATGAAGAGGCGTGAAAGCAAAGGCTCAGTGCTGCACGTGGCCTCAATCGATCTCCACGGAACAGATTTGACCAAAGACTCAGTGCAGGGTGGGGACGTTATCGCAGGTGTGCTGTGGCTACATTGCAAAAATGTTCACTGAAACAAGAATCAGTGAACAAAAAAAAAAAAAAGTGTATCAATGACCTCAGATATAAGACGGTATCACCAACAGAGCTACTACAGTAAATCTGAGAAGAATCGAAACTTTTAAAATGTTGCGTCCATGAAAGCATCGTTGCCAAATACGTTAAGATCTTAACTGCATGTGAGCCAAAGCTCATCAAAAATACACACATGGCTGAAGGCATACGCAGCGATCAGGACAAAAAAAACAATGAAATCAAATGTTATAAAACCTCTGATGTGTTATATTAGTGACAGAATATTAGCATGCAGAAAAAATACTATAAGTAGTAAACAAAAGACTGAAAACTCTTAAAAGTAACCACAATTATAATGAATATTACTTATATCACCTTATATCGCCTCATTCCTTCCATTTATTTGAATTTTATGCAGTTTTAAATTACTTCTAATGTGCCAATCCATTAAAAAAAAGCAATTAAAGCTCTTAAGAAAGACTTCTGCTGAAGTCGCTCCAGAACCAAGCGCCTTCACGTGTTTGCTGTGTCTTATGGTTAAATAAGATGCAGATAGGAAAGTTTCACACCTACAGTTTGTCTGAGATTCACAGAAGTACAAATGTAAGGAAGAGAATTTACTGATGAGGATTTGGGCGACCTTTAGTTACATTTGTAGCATAAAAGTCAGAACCATGGCCAGAAAATCGACTGATTTTATTTGAGGTAAGTACATATAGCAGCCAAGCTAAAGCTTAGGGTAACTGGGTGACAGAGGCCTCCTGAGAACATCCTTAAACATGCACTGCATCACTAAACGAATGACACTTTATTGAAGCTTCGTGCAGCTGCGCCCTTATTCACCAGGGGTGTTTTCATTCAAACGCCGGATGCGCTTCCTGACACGATCCAAAGGGATCTTGTCACAGGATCAAACATGGCTCGTTCACATGTTAGGCAAATGGAATGTAAACCGCTACACCACTAAATAAATCCCACATTATATTACCAGAACAGAAACACGGGTCTCTCGACAGAACTGGACTATTTAAACTTATTGGTTTCACTCAGTCAGTGGGAGCAGACATCCACGGGACTGGATTTCACCTCGACTTTTGTTTTACAACAGTAGTTGAGTCACACGAGAGATCGTTTAGGAATCTTCCCAAAAGGCGGATATTTTAAAAAAACAGTTTGTTAAAAAGAAACAAAGCTCTTCTTACCTGTTGCAAGTCTGGAGTCCCCAAAGGTGGTTAGTCCATTCAACACACTGATCAGCTTCAGGAGGATTGGCTTTAGGTGGATAATTTTAACTCTCTCTCTCTCTCTCTCGCTCTCTCATGCACACACCTGACTACCTGACTGATCTTTGTTTTTTTTATTATTATACTTCAATAATCAAATATTTCACTCTAAATAAGTTAAAACTGTTTGAAACCTCAGCGATGCAAGAAAACCCAACCAAACTGACCACGAGATGCTGGACTAACAGTCAATCGTGCACATCAAAGTGATCATGTGACATAAGAACTGGGAGAGCGTCTTCCTTTGCTTGCACTCTGAATAAACTGTAAACTCCTTCAGGCGTCTTAGATAAGATAGAGGCAACGTGGATCACTCCTGTCGCTTTGGCATCATGAAGCCCTTTTAATTGAAGATTTGGCTGTTGAGCCAATAGCTTTTACTCAGCTCACGCAAATCTCAACCACGCCCAACCGTGCACAATGTTTAGTGCTACACGAGCTCAGTGACGATTCAGACAGTTAAAGTCCTACACGCCTGACTGGCTGCTTCTCAGGACGAATAATGGTGTCATTAGCAGCAACAACAACAACACAACAAGAGACGGTTTCAAAATCCATGTGTCAAGGACACCGTTATCTCACCTGTAATACAGGTGGGCTGTCATTGCCCATCTACCTTTTCTCTTAAAGGCAACACAAACGCTCCAAACAATCCTTAGGAGAGTGTAGCTGCACTGCATGCAAAACAATGGAGGATCAAAGCAGAACGATGCAGTAGGAGCTGTTGTTGCCATCGTGGCTGCAGGCAGCCTGAGGGCTGTACTGAAGAAATGTTAACAAGCGAGGAGTGTTGAGCCCAAAGGCAGTGTTTTTAACACCACGAAGGTGGCTCTGTTTTTACCTCTGTACCTGGCTGGATCACCATGATCACCTGGAGGAGGTTATGTTTGGGGGACAGAGTTTAAAATGCGCTGGAACGCCACATCTCATGTGTTCATGCCACGAGGACACGTATTCTACGTGTGAAGGAATCTGTACTTGACCAGCCGGTTGTTGAAGGAAGCTGTACAGTGAAGGCACAGCAGCACAATCTTTTATTTCACAGTCAGACGAATCGGCATAGAAATGTATAAATATGATTTACTGTGTTATGAGTATCATATAGTAAGGAAGTAATGACCTATAACGTTCAAATGTATAAAGTTCAGCTACCTCGTTAGAGATATCGGCTAAAATATACTTACATAAATTCACAAGAGATGGAGAGATGTCTTTGGGAATGAACTGGTGAATCTGACGACCACACACTTGTGAGTGAGTGTAGGGTTGAGGCCAGAGTAGAGCTGTTGCTCCTTCACATCCACATGTGGCTCAGGATGAGTTTCACATGCTGGACAGCTGTTGGTCATCGGGTCTCGGGATGGCTTGGTGTCCACCCAGAAGGGCTGGTGGGGACGGTGGAGGTCAGTGCTGTGAAAGAAGAGTGGATGGATGGAAATCACATGATTAGTGATTTTCTGCCAGCACTGCTCTCTTGCCCTGTTTGCAGCGTCTGTGTTGACTTTCATCATCACATATTTACAGCCCGTTCTTCATACGCCCTTTTTCACCTGTTCGTCTGACAACGACTGACTAAAGTCACCATTGAGGGGCCTTTTTGCACCGAAGAAGCCAAATGACATGTCAAAAGCCACCATTTATGCGAAGCACAGAGCCTGAGTCAGATGAGGAAGGCCGGTCATTTCTACCGTCATGTCCATCATCTCTGACCGGGGTTTTACGATTTCGGTTTAACGCAAAGACAGCCTGAGTGTGCTGAACTTGCTTTCTAGCGTGATGATGGCAGCGGGAAAATAGGAACACAGATTGATAATCAAAACAAACACAAAGTTTCTGTGAAGCCACAGGAAGACTGAATAAAGCTGTGCTGACAAGCAGAAAATTAGCCCAACTGTGAACAATACACAAAAAGGTGCAACCCAGTGTGGCTTTCAAAACTAGCTGATTTGAATTAACCCCGACTTATAGAGTGTAGTTACATTACTCTGTTAATATTAGCTCGTATTGTCGACCCATAGTGAGAGCGTACTGTGTACTGGCACATGTAGGTGGAGAGCGGTAGTGGTAGTAAGAACAAAAGTGTGAAAGTTAAGTGAGTCTAGGAAAAAAAAGTGAGGACAAACTGTAACAGTCTGCATTGTATTCTGGTCTATTTTCTGAACCTGCATGTGGGTGTCGAGAAAGCTTTCTGCGCTTGTTTGGTGGATTTCTCAGGGTAGGATTTTGCACGATGCTGCTTAGTGTCAGTTCTTTGTGCTCCTCAGAGGCTACTTTTGACCCAGTGATGAATAAGCATCATCGCTAATATTGCAACCAGCTGTTTTGCATCAGGCGATCTCCATGCACTGATGTCGGCACAAGAACATACGTAACACGGTAGGCGAGGGACAAATGTGTTGATGCCTTTTAGCATGACTTTTATAGAGTCAGAGGAGGAATCCAATGGCCAAAATATAATCCTAAAAATAGGCCACAGTCTGAGCACCATTAAAATTCTAGTTGTTTCTTTAAATTTAATTGATCTGCATTGTTAAACTGGCGCACAGAAGAAAAACCTTGGCCCGTATACTGAGCGGCTGTGCCAGAAATGTGAAAACACTGACCTTTGTCTCCATCAGAAGATACACGGTGGGTTCCAAGGCTGTAAAACAGCTGAGGGTATGATGAAGAGGACTTCTCTCTTCCTAAGCTCAATAGAAAAGCTACAGCAAAGTATCTGATCTTACTGTTTCTGACCTCTAACACCTGACAGACCGTATTAAGGGGCTAAATATTTTTATATAAATAGTTTTAATGTTAACGTTTTATCCGTTTATCAAAAATTCAACAATCACATTAAGTGTATAATGTAATCCAACCTGAAAACAATAATCAGTTACATTGCTACATTTGAAATGCTAATGTTAAGCCAAGCTTCTGTGTTAGATATGATGATGTTTAGTGGGTGAAATAATTACCTGATCCCATCCTCAATTTGTAAGTTTGCTACTTACAAAGAAATTAAGAGTCTCCAATTTTTCAGGCAGTTTCATTTGAATGTGGCGGAGACTGAATACGAAGCAAAAAGTGAGAAACAAACAGAAACACGCGTAAAAGTGAGAAATTGATTTGCATGTAATTGAGCAAAACGAGTATTTTATCCAAAAGCAAAACACTGGCAAAGTGTACAGCAGTAAGGCGTTTTCTATGGGACTGAGGTCTGGAGCCTATACCAGTCTATGATGTCATGTAGTCACTTGTCTGTAAAAGTACTCTGTAGGTCACAATCAGACATGGAAAAGCTTGTCTTAACGACTTTTTTTGGCGGTGAAGCAGAGATAAAAGAATCATTCCATCCATCCATCCATCCATCCATCTTCTTCTGCTTATCCGGGGCCGGGTCGCGGGGGCAGCAGCCCAAGCAGAGAAGCCCAGACCTCCCTCTCCCCAGCCACCTCCTCCAGCTCATCCGGGGGAACACCAAGGCGTTCCCAGGCCAGCCCAGAGATATAATCTCTCCAGCGTGTCCTGGGTCTGCCCCGGGGCCTCCTCCCGGTGGGACATGCCCGGAACACCTCACCCAGGAGGCGCCCAGGAGGCATCCTTATCAGATGCCCGAACCACCTCAACTGGCTCCTTTCGATGTGGAGGAGCAGCGGCTCTACTCTGAGCTCCTCCTGGATGGCCGAACTTC
>VURO01029848.1:3361-37272 GCA_015108175.1 Pelvicachromis taeniatus | reverse complement strand
GATCAGGCTTCAAACTTTCCTTTTTGCTAAAGCATATAGTTAGGGCTGGATCAGGTGACCCTGAATCCTCCCTTAGTGATGCTGTGATAGGTTCAGACTGCTGGGGGACTCCCATGATGCATTGCGTTTTTCCTTTTCAGTCACCTTTCTCATTCACCATGTGTTAATAGATCTCCCTGCATTCAACCATACTTGTTATTAATCTCTGGCTCTCTTCCACAGCATGTCTCTATCCTGTCTTCCTTCTTTCACCCCAACCGGTGGCAGCAGATGGCCCCGCCCCTCCCTGAGCCTGGTTCTGCCGGAGGTTTCTTCCTGTTAAAAGGGAGTTTTTCCTTCCCACTGTCGCCAAAGTGCTTGCTCATAGGGGGTCATATGATTGTTGGGTTTTTCACTGTATGTATTATTGTAGGGTCTACCTTACAATGTAAAGCGCCTTGAGGCAACTGATGTTGTGATTTGGCGCTATATAAATAAAATTGAATTGAATTGAATTAGAATTCAAACAAATACTATTCTGAGAAATTAAACGGTGAAAGGAAAATAATGAAGTATATTGGTTTGAATAGGAAACCTACAGGAAAAAGTAGATTTTTTTAAATACTTACCAATTTTCTCGAGTGGTTCGACCTCAGAGCTTGGTTCACTGAACTCCCCAGTACCGTTGCTGTTAATAGCAGCAACCCTGAATCTGTACTTCTTATTGGCTGCCAGACCAGCAGCCACATACTCATTAGTCTTGAGGGCTTTGGCAGTGGCACGGTACCACTGCTCAGAACCCTCCTCTAGAATCTCCACAATGTAGCCGGTGACATCTGATCCACCATCATACATGGGCCTGGTCCAGGTCATGGTGATGCTGTGCTTTGTTGTGTCTGTGATGCGAGGCACCGATGGAGGAGCTGGGGTATCTGTAGATGAAAAGGAATTTTTGAAGATTTATTTTATCCAAATAAATATGTTGTGAAATATTTTTGGGGTGGTGCTCTCAGTGTTGGTATGACCTCCTCATCCTGTGGCAGAGCACTGTGTTTGTAACCTGATTAACTACAAAGAAAGTGACTTCATATGCACTTCCAAATTATATTTGAAATAGTCAGTTATTGTATGCTTGTTCCTAGTTGTGGAGTTTACAAAAAAGCCCTCTAAAACTTTGGGACCAAAAACCAGAGTACCAGAGTTGCAGTCTGGGGAAAACCTGGTCTTCTTCGGAGAGATGGAATCTGTCACACTTTGGAGCTCCTATTTGTTCAAGTTTGGCTGATTAACCCCCCCAGAAACATGACCCTGGATACTGTGGTTTGTTACAAGCTTAGCAATTAAGCTGTATAAAGTTAAAGTTAAGTCCGGCCTGTGAATCTGCATATTGGGTCCTCGGTTTAACATGACAGAGTCGGGATTTAGAGTGCATCACAGTCCAAATATACATCAGTGAAGGTTACGAATGATCTCTGTCAGTACTTCTCTTTGTGCTGTGCAGCGAGATCACAATGCAGGGATTTTACTACAGAGATTAGAATGTGCATAATTAACACACAAAGGTTAATTATGAAGTTCCACAACTAGTGAAACCACCTAGTTAGACCTGAAATACCTCTAATTATTACTTTGTTAATTTAGTCATATCAGAGAAAACGGGGGTTGATGTACGCAGCTCTAGAACAACACGGTGGAGACATGGAAACATGGCGCCTAACCAGATTTAAACGGCCTTACCTTGGCCTCCAGTAACACTGTGAAGAATCTTGGAGTCGTTTTTAATCGGGATATGTCCACATTAAGAAAATATGCTGGACTGCCTTCACTGCCTACTGTATCACATCATTAGTAAATATTAAACTCTGGCTATCCTATAGTTTCCATTTCCTGTATCTTTCTCCTCTCTTTCCCTTTATTCCCAACTGATCATGGGGATGGCTGCCCTTCCCCAGGACCTGGTTTCTTCCTGTGGTTAGTGTGATCGTTGGGTTTCTTTCTAACATTGTAGGATTTTTACCTTACAATCTAAGACACCTTATGGTGACGTCTGTTGGGAATTGGTGCTATATAAATAAATGTGAATTGAATGGAACTGAAAAATATTTCATCTCTTTTCTTTTGGCATTAAAAGGACAATGTCTTGAGTTTTTTTAAAAGTACAAATTACGGCTGGGACAACGCGTCGACGTAAAAGATTTGTGTCGATGCGTCGTCACTTTCAAGAAAACACATTGCAGCAGCGAGTAGCAGTAACATGTCGACTTAAACCACACCCCCTGAACACGCAGTTCTAACTTAGAACTTCCTAAGTTCTAAGTTAGAACTTAGGAAGTTAGAACTTCCTAAGTCCTAAGTTCCTTAGAACTTCCTTAGAAGTTCTAAGGAAGTTCTACACTTAGAACTAGAAGCGAAAAGGAAGTGATTCAGTCTTTGCCGGCTTTGTAAGGTGGAAATGGCCGATCATAAAACGACCGTAAGTTTTCAACTTTGTTACTAACGCTGGTTTTTACCCTTTAATTCATCCAGACACCCCCCACGTAGACACACACTCAGAGATAAACACCCAACCTCCGTAAATGCTAAACTCATGTAAGCTGCTTAGCAGTAACATATATCATTAGATTCATCGATTAGGACAATAATGGTTTTGCCCAGCCCTAGTACAAATCTCTTCAATGTCTTACATGTGGGGTCTTTACAGAGGATGTACGGTGAGGCGTCACTTGGCTGGCTGTACCCAGCAGAGTTGACCGCTGTAACTCTGAACTGGTACTCGCTTCCCTCCAGAAGTCCTGTGATCTTCAGACGTATGTCATAGATGGTGTAAGTCTTATTCACTCGAGTCCACCTGGTCCAAACAACAAAACAATATCATGAAAGCGAAGCATTTTTATTTAAGAAATGATATCTCAGCGTCTTCAGTGAATCCTGAATTTGCTCTGACCTGCTACTGTTTTTCTCTCGTTTTTCAACGATGTAGTTTTTGATCTCGCTTCCTCCATCACTCTCAGGCTTCTGCCACTCGATGATAACATGCTCCTTACCCACTGCAGTGGCCTCGGGTGTGCCTGGCTGGGAGGGGATTGCTGTGGAAGGGTGGGAGCAGGTCAAAGTCACGTTTTCTCTTTCATAAGATGTAATATCATAATACCAAAATCCAAAATTGTACTTGTATGTAAGGCTCAGAAAAACGCTGCCGCTTACTGTACGCATTTCTGGCGATGATGGGATCAGACTCCAAAGGAACTCCAGCCCCATACTTATTGACGCCTCTGACCCTGAAGATGTACTCGTTGTTCTTGATCAACCTACTGCTGACACATGACAGGGTCTTGCACTCAGTCTCCATGATGACCCAGTTGAGGCGGCTGGTCTCGCGACGCTCCACAATGTAATGGCTGATAAGGTCTCCACCATCCTCGAGAGGTATCTTCCAAGACACTGTACATTTTTCCTCTGTGACTCTGCTGATTACAATCCTATCAGCTGGCGGTCCAGGAGTGTCTAACAGACAGAAAACAACATCTCAATCAGAAAGTTCAAACTATTAAGACACGCTAATTAATTCACGTCCTTTTGGCTGCTCACCGAGAACTTTGACGCTGACGGTTGCCGTCTTAACTCCACTGGCATTCTTGACAGTTAGAATGTATCTACCCGTGTCGTATCTGTCACAGCTCTTGATGACGGCCATGGCTCTGGTGGCAGTGTAGGTCAGGGAATATTTTTCCCCAAGCTCCAAAATCTTTTCACCCTTTGACCAGTACACTGTAGGCTCTGGTTTGCCACCCACAGCACCGTCCAAGACAAGGTCAGAACCAGCAGTAACTGTGACAATCTCACCTATCAGTTTGCTGTCAAGTTCAGCTTTGGGAGGAGCTGCAACAAATAAGGTATGATTAACGTTAGATTAACTTATGTAAACACTATCAAGGTAAAAAAAAAAAGGAAACAATACAAAGAAACCTTGAACTTACAATATTCATCCTTGCATGTGACTGGTCCCGTGGACTCTGAAGGGATGCTTTGGACACCAGCAGCATTCTTGGCAATGACATGGTATTCATAGGTCTCTCCTTCACCCAGGTTTGTGACGGTGAAGTAGTTCTCTGTGATTGTGGTATAGTTGCACTTGAGCCAGCGGTTGTCATTCCACTCATCTGTGCTGAAGACTTTTCTCTCCACCACGTAACCAATGATCTTACTGCCGCCATCATTGAAGGGCACCGTCCAGCACAGCGACACAGAAGAGCGGGTGATGTCTGTCACCTCGGGTTTGCCAGGAGGATCTGGAGGGTAGAAATGATCATAAAACGTTTTTGTAGCTTTATTCACACAACTTCATATGTTCTTAAAGTCTGTGTAGGTTCTCAGTCATTCAGGTCAGAGTAGTCCTAAGGGCTTGAGTTGAAAGAAAACAGGATTAGTTTTGTATGTTCTTGAAGATGTTTTATCTGTCATCCAAAAGTGTTCTCCAGCTCCAGAAGTTCAGAAAAAAGAAGTGCACTTGACTTCAACTCACGCACTTAAGACTATGCTCTTAATGCCTCCATTGTGAATTTTAGTTTTGCAATATCAACAGTAATAATGATACATTTTGTAATCTGTTTTTAGGACCTTAAGTGAAAATTTGTCATTTTGTAATAAATCTGCAAGTTAGGATG
The DNA here is from genome assembly GCA_015108175.1 of Pelvicachromis taeniatus. NCBI lineage: Eukaryota > Metazoa > Chordata > Actinopteri > Cichliformes > Cichlidae > Pelvicachromis > Pelvicachromis taeniatus. The sequence continues at coordinate 32,629 of VURO01029848.1, read as the reverse complement.
TAAATGTTTTCTTTACCGACAGGATTGAGTGCCACCACAGGTCTGGAGGCTTCGCTGGCTTTGCTGAGCCCAGCAAGGTTCATGGCATACACCCTGAATTGATATTCCAGCCCCTCAATCAGGTTGGAGACCTTGTATTGGCACTCCAGGCAGGGTAGCTTGTTCTCCCTCACCCACAGGATCGTGTTCCTCTCCTTTTTCTCAATCCAGTAGCCTGAAACCTTGCTGCCACCATCAGCATATGGAACATCCCATTTGATGCTAATGGCATTGGCAGATACAGATGTCACATCTGGGCGAGTTGGAGGACTTGGTGGAACTATGACAATCAAGAAGAGATGAGAATATGGTTTGGAAGAAACTCAAAAGCATAAAAAAACCCCCAAAAAACCAAATGTTGGCACACACACACACACATATACAATCAGGATAATATATTTAAACTATTGGACATCACCTACCAAATGGATGCTCAATTACAACAGCGGCAGACTCAATGGACTTGCTGACTCCGAACTTGTTCTCGGCACACACTCTAAATGTGTACTCCATGTATTTGGTCAGATGTGTCACTTTGATGGTGGTTCTCTTCACACTGGAGTTCACCACTTGCCAAGAAGCAGAGCCAGATTCCCGTTTTTCTACAATGTAGTTGGTGATGTCAGTACCACCATCATCAGCTGGCTCAGACCAAGATAGGGTGCAGGACTCTGAAGAGATTCCAGAAATTTCCACTGGTCCTGTGGGTGGACTTGGTCTGCCAACTATGACCACAGTCACTGTGAATGTCTTCACACCGGCAACATTCTCCAGTGTCAGGTAGTACTTGCCACTGTCGCTCCTCTTGCTGTCTTTCACTACCAAAATGGTTCTTTCCTTTGAGGTCTTAATGGAGACTCTGTCCGTCTCCTTCAGCTTCATCTCTTCCAGTTTCCAGGTAACCTTAGGTGCAGGTCTGCCACTGATAGGGACATCAATTGTGAAGGCGTTGGAAGTCTTGCAAGTGATGAGCTGGTTGGTAATGCTGCTCAGATCAGCAGTTGGTTCTATGCAAGGCTCCTTTATGACCACAGAGCTAAAGGTGGCCTGAGGTTCACTAACTCCAGCATCATTCTTGGCTTTGACTCTAAAGTCATATTCTGTGTTCTCAATCAGACCCTCTACCAGCATCTTCTGAGACTTAGTCTCTCCACTAACAACCCAGTGGTCAGTGCCCTTAGCCTTGAGTTCAACAATATAGCCTCTAATGCGGCTGCCTCCATCATGCTCAGGCTTTAGCCATACCAATGAGGCTGTGGAATTGGTCATGTCAACAACATCCAATCTCTTGGGTGGTGCAGGTTCTTCTGTGGCAATTACAGGCTCAGTCATTTCTTTTGGTTCTCCCTGACCGCAATGGTTAACAGCAATCACTCTGAACAAATATGGTACACCAATTTCCAGACCAGTTACTCTGATCATCTGCCGTGAGCACTTGATGCTGACTTCTTGCCAGGCAAGGCGGCTTGCTTCACGCTTCTCCACAATGTAGTGGTGGATTCGGGATCCACCGTCATTGGCAGGAGCATCCCACATCACTGTCAAGGCTCCGCGGGTAATATCTTTAAAGGTAATGGCTCCTGGAGGTCCAGGAGTATCCAGCACTTTAACAGTGAATGTAATGGATTTGCGTCCACTGTTGTTCTCCAGGGACAGAGTGTATTTGCCTGCCTCATACCTGGTGCAGTTCTCTATGGTCAGAGTAGAAAATGAATCTGTGGTGTTGATATCAGCCATTATCGGAAGCTCGCTGTCTAGTTTAGACCACGTGGCTAGAGGAGCTGGCTTTCCTCGGAAAGCAATATGTAGGGATACAGTGCCTCCATTCTTCACAATATGAGTTTGCTTGAAGTCGGGACCAAGATCAATTTCAGGAGATGTTAGTCTGTCCAAAGACTGAACAGGGTTGGGCATCACCGACGCCTCGCCCTCTCCTGATCCATTTACAGCACTGACTCTGAACTTGTACAGTTCTCCAGGTACTAGACCCATGACAGTATACCTGGTGTGGATACAAATCTGTCTGTTGACTCTGTGCCACTCCTCCAGACTGGCCTTACACATATCTATATTGTAGCCAATTATTTCCATGCCACCATCAAAGACTGGCTTGGTCCATTCCAGGGTGACAGAGGACTTAGTGGAGTCAATGACCTGATAACAAAAAGCATAGTTACAATGTTTCAATGTTTTGTTTCTATGATCTAATATTGAGTCGAACTCTATATTCTTTTTATATGTTTAAAATTCTGTAAACATAAATAGTAAAACCAAAAAGAATGCAACTTATATGATTGGCCTTGTAAATTTTAAGACAAGTTTAGGTTTTTACTTGAAAGATCCTCCGTGTACAAATGTATGAGTGTTAATACAAGATCTACCTTGATTACAGTGGGAGCACTGGGAGCACTCGTTGGCTCTCTGCATCTGAAGAGCCTGGAGGTGCTGCTGGCTGGTCCAACACCAGCACCGTTTTCAGCCATAACACGGAACTCATACTCATTGCCCTCAGTAAGTTTGGTCACACGGTGCCTTAACTCTGTAATTGGCCTCTTGGAGGAGACCTTAACCCAGCGCAGACTCTTCTTCTCTCTCCTCTCCAGGATGTAGCATTTGATCTCATTGCCTCCATCTGACCGTGGCCTGGTCCAACACAGCGTTATGCTGTCTCCAGTAACATGGGTGGCATCTGGTGTACCAGGGGCATCAGGAACAGCTGAGAAACAGAACAGAATTTGTTTTTAAAGTAATATTTTTGGGTGAAAAGCATCAGATCAGTTTCTCAACAAGTCAGACAGACAGCACTGACTAACTTTACTTACTGTATTGCATCTTTGCAATTATAGGATCAGAGTCCAGGGGTTTACCAACACCAAACTTGTTGACAGCAGAGATTCTGAACTGGTACTCATTGCCTTTGATGAGGTTGGTGGCATTGTAAGAGCAAGCTTCACACTTGGAGGTGACCAAGGCCCAAGTGATCCTGGATGTCTCCCTTTTCTCCACCACATAGTGAGTAATGGCAGCACAGCCATCGTTCTCTGGCGGGCTCCACCACACAGTGCACTTCTCAGCTGTGATGCCCGTGAAACGGATTGGGCCCTCAACGGGTCCAGGGGTATCTGCAAGCAAACAGTTCATTTTGTCTTGTTATGGTAAAAAGCATTTGTTTCTCAACAGAAACTGATTTGTCTAAAGCAGTATTTTTAACAGATGTTAAAACAAATTCTCCACGTTTACAAACCTTGGACTCTAACATTAACATCAGCTTTCTTGGTTCCGGAGCTATTTTTGGCCTCCACAGTGTAAATTCCACGGTGGTTCCTGTTGGAATCGCGAACAAACACACTACTGGTGCCAATGCCAGTAGTGATCTCAATGTCAATCATAGTCCTCTTGTCGATCTCTTTACCGTCCTTGTACCAAAGAACCTGTGGGACTGGACGTCCGGTGATTTTGCAACTGAGATCGACATTATCTCCAGCCCTCAGGGTGAGCACCTGGTCTGGAGACCACTCAATCTGAGGAGCAACTGGAGATGCAATGAGACAAAAAGATTATGAATCAGCATCAAGTAAGATGTGATTAATTAAAAAACAAGCAACAATTTGTACTCTTTTCACAAGTTTTTTTTATATTGAAAATACTTACTGCTCTCATCCTTGGTCATAATGTATCCAGAGGAGTTGGATGGTGGACTGACTGTGCCAACAGCATTCCTGGCAATCACTCTGAACTCAAATCTGTCTCCAGGTGAGAGACCAGTTACAGTGAACTGGGTCTCACTGATATCAGTGAAGTTGCACCGTAGCCATTTGCCTCTGCCTTGACGCCTCTCCACACTATAGGCCACAATTTTGCTTCCACCATCTCTCTTGGGAATGTCCCATTGGAGGGTGACTGAGTCTCTGGTTACATCAATGCAGACTGGGGTTCCAGGTGGATCTAATTGAGGCAAGAAAACAATTAATCCATAATAATTTAATTCTAAAGAATAAATAATCATAATGTTCAAACTCTATAAATACAAAACTACTCCTAAATGCAGACCGATGTACTGAGCACCATGTACTTACCAACAGGGGATATAGCGAGTGCATGTTTGCTCTGTTCACTGAGAGGGCTGAGTCCGGCATTATTCTCCGCATAGACTCTAAAGGAGTACTCCAGACCCTCCACAAGACCAATTATTCTGTACTCTCTGTTGGAGATGATCGTGGAATTCACTTTCTGCCATAAGAGGCTGTTCCTGTCCTTCTTCTCGACATGATAACCTAAAACTGGGGAACCCCCGTCAAAATCTGGGGCATCCCACTTGATTGTCATTCCATCACTGGTGATGTTGTAGGCAACTGGTTTTCCTGGAGGACCTGGAGGTTTGTACTGGTGCTGGGCAACAACTTCAGAAGAGACGAGTGGTTCACTGACCCCATACTTATTCTCTGCACGGACTCTGAACTGGTAGTGAGTTCCTTTGACCAGGTTAGGAATCTTAAAGGTAGTCCTGACAACACTGGAGCAGACCATCTTCCAGTTGGCCTGGGAGGTTTCACGTTTCTCCACACTGTAGCAGGTGATCTCGCCACCTCCATCGTCCTTTGGCTCATCCCAGGAGATGATAATAGTCTGAGCTTTTATCTCGTCAAAACGGATGGGGCCAGTAGGGACTGAAGGGGGTCCCAGAGTGATCACATTGACGTCAAAGTAGTTCTTAATGACTCTGTTATCCAGAACCAAGGTGTATTGTCCAGCATGTTCTTTCTTAACCCCTCTGACTGTAACTGAAGTCTTGTTGTCAGTGGTCCTAAAGCGAATCTTCTCACTTTCCTTCAGTGGGAAATTATCCTTTAGCCAGCTGATTGTAGGTCTTGGTTTCCCCTTGAACGGTAACTCAATGTGGATGTTTTGACCTATACGAACAGCAAGCTCTCCATTGGGATAATCACTGAGGCTGGCTTCAGGTGGAATGATGAGGTCCATCACTGTGATTGGACCAACTTGGGAGAAGTCACTGTTGCCTTTCTCATTCTTTGCAAACACTCTGAAATCCATGATAGCATTTTCCTTGAGTCCCATCACTTCGCAGCTGCACCGCTTGCATTTAGCACCTAAAGTCCAGTTGACTTCATCCTGGGCTCTCTTCTCAATGATGTAGTCAGTGATGTGGCTGCCACCATCATGGTCCGGTCTGCTCCACTGCAGGGTAACAGAGTTCTTTGTGGAGTCCACCATTATTAGGTCTTTAACAGCTCCTGGAGTTTCAGTTGCTCTGACAGCATCAGTAGTTTCACAAGTGTCACCCACACCAAACTCATTTTGAGCAGACACACGGAAGAAGTAAGCAATGTCTTCCTCCAGCCCCGACACCTTGTAGCTTGAATTTAAACACTCAGCAGTAATGACTTGATAAGCTTTCATAGTGGAGGCCTTCTTCTCGACAATATAATTAGTGACAGCGGAGCCACCATCTATGAGCGGAGGCTCCCAGCTTAGTGTCAGCTTTCCTCTTGTCACATTCTTTATCATCAGTTTCTGGCAGGTGGATGGACTGTCCAGAACCTTAAGGGAAACCGTAACTATCTTAGGTTCTCCAACACCATTCTCAATTTCCAGCATGTACTTTCCACAGTCATCACGGGTGACCTTGGGGATGAGGAGTGTGGTGGCTCTTTCAGTGCTTGTGACTGTGTAGCGGTTGTCACCAGCCATGTTACGGTCACCGCGGCGCCAGGTGACATTTGGTGCAGGACGTCCCTTCAGGGGGATAAAGACTTCCACATCACGGCCAGCCTTTGCTGTGTATTGAGTTGTCATAGCAACATCTAAGTCCAGATCAGCCTCCTCTGTTGGACACAAATGTCACACAAAGATGGAAAAGATCATTTACTCTGATTGAATTATCGATTAGTCTCAAGACCAATGTCTTGTACTATAAAGGGAACTATATGAATACAAACCTAAAATATCTTTGGCTTGCACAGGCTGGTACATTTTGATGTCTTCTCCTTTGCCTTTACAGTTGACTGCAGATACTCTGAAGAAGTAGTAGATGCCAGGTTTGAGGTGGGGCACCACATACTCGCACGCCTTGACTTGTGGGTTGGTAATCACCCATTCTTTGTCCTCTGTATTCATCTGCTCTAAAATATAGTGTGTAATTTCACTGCCACCATCATAGACAGGCTTCTCCCATCCAAGTGTGATAGACGTCTTTGTGGAGTCAACCACACGTAGCTTAGTGGGTTCACCGGGTAGATCTGGAGAAGAAAAAAGGAAAATGTAAACAATAAAGGAATTCCTCAAATGCTGACGAGATGAGGCTAAGTGCCATTTAAAGTCGTATACCTATGGGGTCGTAGGCTTTATAGAGCTCAGAAGGTTCAGAGTAGTTTCCTGCTCCAGCCTTGTTGACAGCACACACTCTGTACTGGTACTCATTGTTCTCCACCAGGTTAGCCACTTTCTGCCTGGTGTCTCTGATAGTGCCCTTCACCACCTGGATTAAAAAAAAATGGATGTACTAAAGCTAAGAGCTGCCATTCATTGGTAGATTGTCTTTATGCTTGACGTTTTTGGATACGAGGCAGCAAACAAACCTTGAACCATTGCAAACTCTTCTTCTCCCTTTTCTCTAGATAGTAGCCATCAATATCACTGCCTCCATCCAACGCTGGTCTTTCCCAGATCACTGTCATGGTAGACTTAGTGACCATAGACACTTTAGGCTTAGATGGCTCACTGGGAGGTGCTGCGCAAAGTAACAATGATAAGGTTAAAGCTTTAAAGTTTACCATTAAACACGAGTGTGTGAGAGAGAGAGAGAGAGAGAGAGAGAGAGAGAGACCCCATCAGTCACATATGGGGTGACTGATGGTGACTTTATTCTATTTGCTTACCAAATGGATTCCTGGCAATAACGGGCTCAGACTCCAGTGGCTCTCCAATGTCATACTTGTTGACTCCACGGACTCTAAAGATGTACTCATTGCCCTTTATGAGTCTGGGCACATTCACGATGCAGTCGACCAGTTTCTCGGAGACAATGGACCACATTACCCTGCTGGTCTCCCTCTTTTCTACAATGTAATGTGTCACCATGGCACCACCTTCATCAGCAGGTGGGGACCACATGATGGTGATGTTGTCAGCTGTCACCTTCTTAAACTGAATCTCTCCAGCAGGTGGGCCTGGCTTGTCTGATTAGACAAGGAAATCATTTGACTCAGGGTGCATACTTTATATATTATACATCTTATGAAATGAAAACAAATATCAAATACATACCTTGAATGAGTAGCCTGACAATGGCACATGAAGATCCGAGGGAGTTCTTCACCTTGACTTCATAGGTTCCGGAGTTAAGACGAGTTGTTTCCTTCAGGAACACACTCGTGGACTCGAAAGTGTGTTTAAAAGAGACCTGAGAAGTAGGCTCAAGCTCTCTGCCATCTTTAAACCACTCAATACTGGGAGCAGGTTTGGCTCTTATATTAAATTTGAGTTCCACATTAGAGCCAGCCTTGTGCTTGATCTCACTAAGATACTCCTGAGGTATTTCAATCTCTGGAGCACCTGGACCAGAGATACATTGCAGATTGTAAAGCATGTCAGGATAATATAAAAATTAATGTGGAATAAATATCTTAAAATACAAGACAATGCATAATTGCAGAAAAAAAAATAGAAAAATATAATCCAACATGAAAAGACCTACCATAAGTGTCCACACATGTTGCTGGTCCCACGGTGATAGACGGGTTGCTCACTGAACCGACCGCATTCTTTGCCATGACTCTGAACTCGTACGACTCGTCCTGGGTGAGGCCGGTCACAGTGAAGCGGGTGTCTGTGATATTGGTGAGGTTAGCTTTAGACCATTTGGAACTAACACCCTCTCTCTTCTCAATGATGTAACCGGTGATTGGGGATCCACCATCATAGTCAGGCTTCTGCCAGGCCAGACTAATGGAGTTCTTAGTGATGTCAGTTATGCGCAAGTATGTTGGTGGCTCTATAGGAAGATACAGTGAGAATTTAATAAATATTGCAGAAAAATCTTAAGTCAAAGAATTCTTGATGTATTTTATCGACTATAAACTCACCACAGGCGTCAATAGCCAATACAGCATCAGAAACCTTGCTGAAGGCACTAATTCCAGCAGAGTTCTCTGCTGCTACCTTGAACTCATAAATAAGTCCAGCATTTATGTTGGTGACTTTAAAGTGTGTGGCACGGATCACTGTTCTGTTGACTCTTTGCCAAAGGATGCTATTTCTGTCTTTCATTTGGAGATGGTAACCAAACACATGGCTGCCTCCATCTGACTTTGGCTCCTTCCACGCAACAGTAATGCTTTCCCTGGTTACAGCAGTAATTTCTGGAGTTGATGGTGCATCTGGTATAGCTGGAGGATAAGAGGCAGTGTTTAAAAATGTTTGGCATGCTCACATAGTGAAGGTGTAAAGAATGAGCAGCAAAAATATTATGTTTATGTATAATAATAAGAAAAGCAAAAATTGCTTACTGTAAGGAAGACTGACAGTGACAGCTGGTGAGTCAACGTGTTCACTGATTCCATATCTGTTCTCTGCCCTAATTCTGAACTGGTACTCCAGGCCAGTGGTCAGCTTCATAATTTTCATGGTGCAGCGGGCCACAGCTGAAGACACGTCCATCCAGTTGGCTGTAGTTGTCTCTCGCTTCTGGATGATGTAGTTGGTGATCGGGCTGCCACCATCATAAGCTGGTGGGAGCCACTTTAAGCTCACACTGTCTTCTGTGACATCGTACAGCTCCACTGGTCCAAGTGGGACACTGGGGCGGTCAAGAACCACAATATTTACAAAGGACTTGGTGGTTCCACTGGAGTTGGAGGCAATGATATCATAGCGGCCTGAGTCTCCTGCAATGCTCTCACGCAGAGTAATCTTGATGCTGTCAGGAGTGACTTCCGAGTTGAACCTCATTGTTGATTTGAGCAGCACATTATCCTTGGACAGAGTCACTTTAGGTAAAGGCCGGCCTGTCAATGGAATCTCACATTTTAGGGTAGATCCAGCCCTGACGTATACTGTGTTGTGGGGGAAGTCCTTCATGTTGATCTCAGGAGATTCTACAACAGAAACGTACCAAAAGGAGATACAGGAGAAATTAGGTGTAGTCTTTGCTAACTGCATTTCATATTCTGATTATAATAACAAGCTTGTAGTTTACCAAGCTGGTCTTTGACCACTACAGGAGTAACCATTTCCTTAGCATCACCGAATCCAGCATAGTTCTCAGCTCTGACTCTGAAGAAGTACTCTGCATTCTCCCTCAGACCAGACACTGTGAAGTGGATGGACTTTGTTACACCACATTTAACCCACTTCTCTTGTCCATTCTCTAGTGCTTCTACTAGGTAGCTAGTAATTCTGCTGCCTCCATCTTGTTCTGGCTTGGCCCAGGCCAAGGACACACTTTCCTTGGTTACATCAGTTACACCCAGCTTTGGTGGTGGACTTGGTTTTTCTGGAGAAAAAGAAAATATAATGTCTTTCAATGGAAACCAATTTTGTTATATATTTTCTATAAAAATAAATACCAACTCAAAATGTAATACCTGTGATCTTGGTCCCCTCTTTGGTCTCAGCAGGAACACCAGTACCATATTCATTCTCGCCTGTCACTCTGAAGTAGAAGACTCCTCCTTCCTGCAGGTCTGCCACCTTGTATGTCAGTCTGTGGCATGTGTCAGTCAGTCTAGTCCATCCTTTCTTGCTAGCCTCACGGTAATCAATAAGGTAATTCTTGACTGGTCCTCCTCCCTCAATCTCAGGAGTGTCCCAAGTTATAGTAGCAGAGGTCTTTGTGACTTCCTTGACCTCTATATGACTAGGAGGCCCAGGTGAGTCCAAAACTCGGACAGTGAGCGTCAAGGAGGAGGTACCAGCTACATTGGATAGCGTGACAGTGTATTTTCCAGAGTCATTCCGAGTTGCTTTTTCCAAGGTGATGGAAGTAAAGGTATCTGTGGTGTCAATTACAGCACGAACTCTAAGGTCTACATCAGCCTTAGCCCAAGTAACATTGGGGATGGGTTTGCCCTTGAAAGGAACTTTCATTGTGAAAGAGCTTCCATCCTTTACAATAAGAGTCTTTCTCATTTCATTGCTAACATCAAAGGCTGGCTCCTCCTCTCTTTCTTTGGCAACTTGTTTGTCTGACTCAGGACTGGGTTCACTCACTCCAATCTTGTTAATGGATTTGACAACAAACACATATTCAGCTCCAGGTGATAATCCCACCACTGTAAATTCAGTGTTTTTGGTGTTCTGTACTCCAACAATCCATTCATCATCTAATGTCTTTCTGTATTCTACTCTGTAACCAGTCACAGGTGCTCCACCATCAAAAAGTGGCTTATTCCATGACAGGGTGGCTGTAGTCTTTGTAGAGTCAATTATCCTAGGCTTAGCTGGAGGTGAGGGTAAAAACTGTGGGTCTTCTGCCCTGGTGAGTGGGCAAGGAACGCTAGGAGCACTGAGACCAGCAGCATTCTCTGCAAAAACTCTGTATTCATACTCACAGCCATTGCGAAGGTGTGAAGCTTTCACTCTAAGGTCATAAACAGGTTTCTTGTTGACACGGCACCAACGGAGACCAGTCTTCTCTCGCTTCTCAATTACATAGCCAGCGATACTGCTGCCACCATCAGAAACAGGTCTTTCCCAGCAAATGGTCATTGCCTCACTTGTAACAGCGGTGACCTGGACATTAGTGGGAGCTGAAGGGACAGTGAATGGATCAATGGCCTTTGTTGGCTCACTCTCCAGGCTTTCACCATCTCCATATTTGTTGACTCCCCTAACTCGGAAGATGTACTCATTTCCTTTGAGCAGTTTAGTCACTTTGCAGGTACTTGCCTTCATGTCACCATAGACAAGAGTCCAGGCAAGACGACTGGTCTCACGTTTCTCCACAATGTAGTGCATAATTTCAGCACCACCATTTTCATTAGGTGGTCCCCATGACACGGTGCATTTCTCTGCTGTGAGACCAGAAACTGTTAAAGGTCCTGAGGGAGGTCCAGGTCTGTCCAGAACCTTACAGTTGATAGCCACAGATCTGGTTCCAGCTACATTGTGCAGAGTCAGAACATACTGTCCAGAGTCCCTTCTGATAGCATCTTTGACAATGAGTGTGGTTGTGAAGTTAGTGGACGTGATTTCACATCTGGCCTTGGCCTCAATCTCCTTTCCATCCTTAGACCATGAAACAACTGGGAGTGGGCGCCCAGTGATTTCAGCATCAACTCTAATCATTTCTCCAGCCTTGATGACAACCAACTGTCTAAATTTATCCTCCAAAATAATGGTGGGGGGGTCTACATCATCCTTGACAGTGACGGGTCCAGTGCTTTCTGAAGGAGCACTCAATTGCTCTGCAGAATTTTTAGCAATAACACGGAAATCATATCGGACATCTTCTGTGAGACCTGTGACATCGAAGAAAGTGTCTTGAACATTGGTGAAGTTGCATTTCAGCCAGCGACCATTGGGAAGTTCTTGGCGCTCAACAATGTAGCCAGTAATTTTTGCACTGAGATCATATTCAGGTCTTTCCCAAAAAAGAGAAACTGAGTTTCTAGTGATGTTTGTGACTCTAAGGTTATGTGGAGCTTCACATGGATCCCTGGCTGCCACAGGGTCACTTGCCCTAGTACATGGACCAATGCCAGCAATATTCTCAGCATATACTCTGAACTGATACAACAGACCTTCTTCCATTCCTGTCATCTTAAACAGGTTCTCAGTCACCAGGCCTCTGTTGACCTTGGTCCACAAGATGCTGCTTTGGTCTTTGCTTTCAATGTGATAACCAATAACAGGACTTCCACCATCACTTGCAGGTTTGCCCCATACCACGAGCATGCCAGTTTTGGTGGCACGGTCAACGCGAAGGTTGGTTGGAGGGCCAGGAGGCTCAAATGGATACTGAGCAACAACAGGAGCAGAATCTATGGCAGGACTCTTCCCATAACGGTTCTCAGCCGCAATGCGGAACTGGTACTCTGTCCCCTGAGTAAGTCGAGATACCTTTATTGATGTTCTGGCCACTGTGGCTGACACGATTTGCCAAGTTGTAGTAGTAGTGTCTCTCTTCTCAACTACATAGTTGTTAATCTGACAACCACCATCATAGCTTGGAGGATCCCAAGACAGAGAAATGAAGTCAGCGCTCACCTCATCCACCTTAATGTTGCTGGGTGGTCCAGGTTTATCCAGGATTATAACAGAGATTTCAGCTGACTTGGTACCAACTGAGTTAGTCAGGGTAATCGCATACTTCCCTACATCCTCTTTGGTGGCATCCTTGATGACAATCTTAGATGAGGTTTTTGAAGTAAGAACATTTACCCTGGTTGTCTGTTTAAGCATTTGGCCATCCTTCTTCCAGCACACCTCAGGCTGAGGTCTGCCTTTGAAGGGAACGTCAATCTTCAAATCATCTCCTGCTTTTACACTGTATGTGTTGAATAAGAGGTTGATGATGGGCTCCATCGTGATGTCCCTTACCACCACAGGCGCAGCCAGAGGCTTAGCATCGCTTCTACCCTTATCATTCACAGCAGTTACCCTGAAGGAGTATTCTTCTCCGGTTGTGAGACTATCAATGGTTGCTTCCAGTGCCTTGACTTCACTGCACATAGTCCATTTGTCATCTCCCTTGGGCTGCATCTCCACAATATAGTTTGTAATCTTACTGCCTCCATCATGATCAGGTTTCTCCCAGGAGAGGGTGACGGCATGACGAGTAATGTCAACCACCACAATCTTACCTGGAGGCAGAGGAGGCTCAGAGACCTTAACTTGATCTGTGGATGCAGACAGACCTACTCCGAGTTCATTCACAGCTAACACACGGAAATAGTATCGGCCTCCTTCTTGCAGGTCTGAAATAATGTAGGAGTTTCTGACGCAGTTGGTGCAAACACTGGTGAAGGCCATTCTCTTCTGTTCTCTTTTCTCCACTATGTAATGTGATATCTTAGCCCCACCATCAATTAGAGGAGGCTCCCAGGAGAGAGAGACAGAATTTCTCTTAACATCTTTAACTTCGAGGTTAATAGGAGCACTAGGAGAATCCAGAACTCTGACATTGATGAAGGCTGATTTAGAACCGCTGAGGTTTTCAAGGGTCAGGACATATTTGCCAGTGTCAAATCTGTCAACATTCTCAATCACCAGCATTGTGTAAGAGCTTGTGACTTCTATCTGGGCACGTTCATTTAGCGTGCCATCAGCCTTTGACCATCTGACCTCAGGCTCAGGCTTTCCTCTGGTTGTCACAAACAGACGCAAGGTAGCGGAGGCACGAATGTTGACCATCTTTCTTAGGTCACAATCTAGTTCAATTTCAGGAGCCTCCAGCTTCTCTGCAGCAATCACAGAACAGGGCAAGTTTACATGTTCTCCTACTCCCTCACAGTTAACAGCACTTATGCGGAAGTTGTACTCCGCATTCTCCTTAAGTTTCTTTACTGTGTAGTTAGTGGCTTGGACAGCAGTGTGTGGTGTGCAAATGATCCATTCATCATCTGTTGCCTCGTTCATTTCAATAATATACCCAGTGATCTGTGCACCACCATCATAGATAGGCCTGGACCACGAAAGGGAAACTGTGGTGCTTGAATGGTCAGTGACCTTTGGATTATTTGGAGGTCCAGGTGGATAAATGGCATCACAGGCCTTGATGTACTGAGTTGGTGCACTAGGCTTTCCTACACCAGCAGCATTTTCAGCCGAAACCCTGAATTCATATGAGTGGCCCTCTGTGAGACCAGTGCATCTGAATCGCAGGTCATTCAGCCTCTTCTTGTTGCATTTAGACCATCTGATACCATCCTTATCACGCTTTTCAAGGACATATCCTTCAATCTCTGCTCCTCCATTATCATCGGGCCTCTCCCAGGTAAGCACCATGGAGTCCCTAGTGATAGCGCTGGCCTCAGGGGTTGAGGGGGCACTGGGAGTGGTGAAAGGGTTACGAGCAACAACAGCTTCTGATTCTAAAGGCTCGCCAACACCATATTTATTTACAGCAGTAACTCGAAAGATATATTCATTGCCAGGCAATAATTTTGTGATTTTGTAGCTGATTGCCTGGATCTTGGGCTCAACCATAGTCCACGACAAACGACTAGTCTCTCTCTTCTCAATGATGTAGTGAGAGATGCCAGCTCCGCCATCATGTGAGGGATGATTCCAATGCAGATAACATTTCTCAGCTGTGACCCCTTTGACTTCTAGAGGTCCATCTGGAGGCCCAGGTCTATCCAAAACTTTGACATTAACTGGGATCATCTTGACTCCTCCCACATTAATAAGCTTGAGGACAAAGTGGCCACCATCCACTCTGACGCAGTCCTTGACTGTCAGGATGGTGCGTGTGAGTGTGGTCTTGATTTCCATTCTTGGTGTGGCTTTGTCAATCTCTTTTCCATCCTTTAACCAAATGATCTCAGGCAAAGGTTTTCCAGTATAGTCAGCATCAATGACAAATGTCTCTCCTGCATGAACAATAGTCATATCCTTGAATTTAGAATCCATGGTGGCTGCTGGAGCCTCAATTTCATCTTTGGCAGTAATTTCCCCTGTGCTCTGAGAGGGTTGGCTTAAAATCCCAGCAGCATTTCTGGCAAAGACCCTGAACTCATACACACAGTCTTCAGTCAGACCAGTAAGTGTAAATTGTGTTTCAATGATATTGGTGAAGCTGGCCTTCATCCAGCGGGTGTCTGGGTGCTTCCTTCTCTCAATCACATAGCCAGTGATTGCGCTCCCTCCATCATAACAGGGCTTGGTCCACTGAAGTGTCACATGGTTTCTGGTGATATCTATAGGCTCAGGAGTTCCTGGTGGGTCACAAGGGTCCCTTGCTACTGTGCTCTCAGACAGCTTGCTAGCTGGGCTGAGGCCAGCAATGTTTTCAGCATAAACCCTGAATTCATACTCGATGCCTTCTTCTAGTTCTGTAGTTTTGAAACGTGTGTCTGGGATTAGAAGCTTGTTTAGTTTAGTCCACAAGAGGCTGTTCTTTTCTTTTCTCTCAAGGTGATAGCCAAGAATTGGACTGCCTCCATTGCTGGTAGGAGGTTTCCACTCAACAACCATGCTATCCTTGGTTACAGAAGAAATGACTGGTGTTCCTGGGGCAGCAGGCTCATTAAATGGATACTGAGCAATAACAGCAGGAGAGACAATTGCAGAACTCTTCCCGTATCTATTTTCAGCTGACACTCTGAATTGATATTCAACTCCAGTCTTCAACTTGGTGACTTTGATGGTTGTCCTGGCAATAGTAGCAGAAACAATCTGCCATGCTGTGGTGGTAGTATCTCTCTTCTCCACGATGTAATTATTGATGGGACAGCCTCCGGTATACTCTGGTGGCTCCCAAGAGAGAGTAGCGTAATTAGAGCTCACCTCTTCTATCTTTACAGGGCCTGTGGGTGGCCCAGGCTTATCAAGAATAATAACAGTAATTTCCTCTGTAGCTGTTCCAATGCTACTGGTGGCTGTGACAGTGTATTTGCCAGAGTCCTCCTTATTTGCATCTTTGATGCACAGCTTAGTGGATGACAAAGTGCTGGAAACATTTATTCTTGTTGTCTCCTTAAGAGCTTGTCCATCCTTCTTCCATTCAACCTTGGGAACAGGTCGTCCAGTCACTGGAATCTCAATCTTCAAATCCTCACCATGTTGTAAACTGTAAGTGTTAAATTGAATCTTGAATTTGGGTTCAATTGTTATATCTTTAGCAGTGACTGGCGCAGCCAAAGGTCTAGGGTCACTCTTGCCCTTCTCATTGAAGGCTACGATTCTAAATAGATACTCATGTCCTGCACTGAGGCCTGTGACAGTGCCTTCACAAGTTTTGCTTGTGGCAGCTACCACCCATTCCTCTGAGCCCACGGGCTGCATCTCAATGTAGTAACCAATGATTCTGCTGCCTCCATCATAATCTGGCTTCTCCCAGGAGAGTGAAGCAGTTGTTTTTGTCACTTCGGTCAACGTGACCTTACCCACAGACAGGGGGGGCTCAGATGTTTTTACTGATTCTTCTGTCTCAGCTGGCTGTCCCACACCAAACTCATTCTCTGCTAAGACTCTGAAATAATATATAGTTCCCTCTGTGAGGCCAGTTACACGATAGCTTGTCTTTGTGCACTTGTTGTCCACATTAGAGTAAACCTTCCTTGTGGACTCCCGCTTTTCAACAAGGTAATTCTTGATTCTTGCACCACCGTCAATAACAGGAGGCTCCCAGGTCAGAGTGACACTTTCCCTCTTGATGTCTTTTACTGTTAGGTTTAAAGGAGCCCCTGGAGTGTCTAGCACCTTGACGGAAACAAAAGCTGATTTGGTACCAGCACTATTTTCTAAATTGAGGATGTACTTTCCAGCATCATATTTGTCACAGATTTCAATTGAGAGCTGTGTGTAATCTTCACCAGTCTCAATCTGAACTTTACTGGGTAATTCTCCATCCTCTTTGGCCCAGTTTATCTCAGGAGTAGGACGGCCTTTGAATGGAATGCAGACTCTCATCGAGCCTCCTGCACGGACAACTATTCCCTTTCTGAGCTCTGAATCTAGAATCACTTCTGGAGGATCAATCTTATCCATAGGTTTAACTACACCCTGGAACTCAGTGGACTCACCAACACCCACCTTGTTGATGGCACAGATGCGGACCTTGTATTCTTGGTGTTCAATCAACTTTTTGATAGTAAACTTGGTAGCATTGACTCCACAAGGTGGGGTGCATATGGACCATTCCTCCTCATCAGCCTTGGTTATTTCCACAGCGTAGCCTTGAATCTCACAGCCACCATCATAGATAGGTCTGTGCCAAGCCAGACTAATGGAGTCCCTAGTAGTGTCTACTACATAGACATTGGTGGGACAGCCTGGCTCAAAGGTGGGGTCACATGCCTTGAGATAGGGTGTCGGTGGACTTGGCTGGCCTACTCCAGCTGCATTCTCAGCAGATACCCTGAATTCATATTCATGGTCCTCAGTGAGTCCTGTTACTCTGAAACGCAAGTCTGTCACTCTGCGTTTGTTGCACTTGGTCCACCTCACTCCTGCTCTGTCTCTCTTCTCAACAATGTAGCCAACAATTTCACTGCCTCCTGATGTCTCAGGACGGTTCCAACATACAGTCATAGAATCCCTGGTGATGTTTGTGATCTCAAGATCCTGAGGTGAACCAGGTGGAACAAATGGATTTCTCATGATAACTGGTGCTGATTCAAGAGGCTCACCTGTGCCATATTTGTTGACAGCCATGACTCTGAAGATGTACTCATTTCCCTTCAGTAGTTTTGTAACTTTAAACATGCTAGCTCCACAATCACTGGAGACCACAGTCCATGCCAAGCGGCTAGTTTCTCTTTTCTGAATGATGTAGTGAGAAATGCTGGCTCCTCCGTCATGCCTGGGTGGCAGCCACGACAGTGAGCATTTTTCCTCAGTAACATTGCTGATAGTAAGAGGTCCTTCTGAAGGTCCTGGTCTGTCCAGAACTTTCACACTGAAGGGGATAGTCTTGCTTCCTGCCACATTTGTGAGAACCAGCGTATACTGTCCACCATCTACTCTGATAGCGTCTTTTACAACAAGCACAGCTTTAAAATCTGTGTTTTTGATCTCTGCTCTTGCTGAGTTTTCAACTTCAAGATTTCCCTTGAACCACTGAGCAGTTGGAATAGGCTTTCCTTCCACACTGGCCTCAAGACTGAATGTCTCTCCTGCATTTATAACAAGGGCCTGGTTGTACATAGGATCTGTCTCACACTTAGGTGGGACAACTTCATCCTTAGCAGTTATGGATCCTGTGCTCTCCGAGGGCTTGCTAACTGCACCTGCAGCATTCTTTGCAATTACTCTGAAGTCATATTTGCTATCTTCTGTCAGGCCAGTAACTGTGAATTCAAGTTCAATGATGTTTGTGAAGCTAGCCTTCATCCATTTTCCTTCAGGAAGATCACGTTTCTCTACTAGATAACCTGTGACTAAACTCCCACCATCGTACTCTGGGGGCTTCCACTTGAGCTTCACTGAGTGCCTAGTCACAATCACAGCCTCAGGACAGCTAGGAGGATCACATGGATCACGGGCAACATAAACCTCAGACACTTTGCTACATTCGCCAATGCCAACAATGTTCTCTGCATAGACTCTATACTCATACTCAATGCCTTCCTCAAGTGGAGTAGATTTGAATCGACAATCTTGGATGAGCATTTTGTTGATCTTTGTCCAGAGGATACTGTTCCTTTCTTTCCTTTCCAGATGGTAGCCCAAGATGGCACTGCCACCATCACTTGGGGGTCTATGCCACTCAACTACCATGTAGTCTTTACTGTATGAAGAAACACATGGTGTTCCTGGGGGACCTGGCTCCTGGAATGGATATTGTGCCACAACAGGCTGTGAATCAATTGCATAACTCTTTCCATATCTATTTTCAGCATAAATTCTGAACTGGTACTCAGTGCCTGTCTTCAGATTGCTGACTTTTAGAGTGGTTCTAGCCACAGTGGCAGACACAACCGACCAGTTTGTTGTGGTTGTGTCTCTCTTCTCCACCACATAGTTGGAGATTGGACAACCACCTGTGTATGTAGGAGGTTCCCAGCTGAGGGTCATGCTCTCAGCACTGATATCCTCCAACTTTACAGGGCCTGTGGGTGGGCCTGGTTTGTCCAAGGTGATCACCTCTACAGTGGCATTCTTTGAACCAAGGTCATTGGAGACACTGATAGTGTACATACCCCCATCTTCTCTGGTAGCATCCTTTATGGTAAGAGTGGTATTTAGTGCTGAGTCGGTGACATTGACTCTGGTGGTCTGCTTAAGGGCTACTCCATCTTTGGTCCAGGTGATAACTGGTTTAGGGTAACCAGCAACTGGGACCTCTATCTTGAGGTCATACCCCACCTGGACACTGTAAGAACTTGCCTTGGGTCTAACAGCAGGTTCAATAACAAGATCCTTTGCTACAACTGAATGAACCAACTGTCGTGGGTCACTTTTGCCCTTGTCATTTACAGCAACAACTCTGAACTGGTACTCCTCTCCCATGAGAAGGTTTGTCACTAATGTTTCCAGTGCTTTCACACTAGCACATACAGACCAAGCTTCACTGTCCTTGGGAGCTAGTTCAACTTCATAGTGGGTGATTCTACTACCACCGTCATGCTGAGGCTTTTCCCAAGTTAAAGTTACAGTGCTGTGAGTAACGTCAAGAACACTGACCTTGCCGGGTGGCTGAGGTTTCTCAGATATCTTAATTGGTTCTATAGTTTTAGCAGGGAGACCCACACCATATTCATTCTCAGCCAACACTCTAAAGAAAAAGATTCCACCCTCTGGAAGAGGTTCAACTTTCCATGACATCCTGTTGCATGTAGTGATGGGAGAGTAAACTTTCCTGGTGCTCTCACGCTTCTCAACAATATAGTGCTTAATCTTTGCACCACCATCCAGATGTGGAGGCTCCCATGTGAGAGTGACAGAATTCTTGGTAATCTCTTTCACGATGAAGTTAGTTGGTGGACTAGGGGAGTCCAGGACTCTGACGCTTATGAAGACTGATTTTACTCCACTAGCATTCTCAGCAGTCAGGGTGTACTTGCCACTATCAAATCTGTCAACATTCTCAATGACAAGTGATGCATAGCTGCCTGTATTGTCAATCTGAGCAGTTTCCTTAATCTCACCGTCAGTCTTGCCCCATTTCACCTCCGGAGCTGGACGACCCCTCACAGGAACAAACAATCTGAGAGTACTTGCTGCTCTGATGTTGATCATCTTTCTCATATCTGCATCAAGATCAAGATCAGGAGCTTCAAGTTTCTCCTCCATAAAAATTTTTCCAGGAACATCAGCATGCTCACCAACACCAACCTTGTTGATTGCACACACTCTAAATTGGTACTCATGTTTTTCCAGAAGTTTTTTCACTGTATATTTTGTGTCCATGATTCCAGTGGGTGGAGTACACATAAACCACTCATCAGATGCACCATTACATGCCTCTACAATGTAAGACTGAACCTCGCAGCCACCATCGTAGATGGGTTTGCCCCATGTTAGAGAAACAGTGGATCTAGATGTGTCTACCACCTTGGGGTTATTGGGTGGGCCTGGTTTGAAGATGGGATCCAGTGCTTTGTAGTACACTGTTGGTGCACTAGGCATGCCAACACCTGCAGCATTCTCAGCAGCAACTCTGAATTCATAGCTATGGTTTTCAAGAAGCCCTGTCACTCTAAAGCGCAGCTCACTAACATTACGCTTATTGCATCTGGTCCATCGCACACCATCCTTGTCACGTTTCTCAACAATGTATCCCTGGATGGAGCTGCCACCATCATTAGTTGGTCTCTCCCACGTCACCACCATAGAATCTTTGGTGATTGTGGAAACTTCCACATTTGTTGGTGGGTTGGGTGTGACAAATGGATTCCTGGCAACCATTGGCTCAGATTCCAGTGGCTCTCCAACTCCATATTTGTTCACAGGAATCACTCTGAAAATATATTCATTACCAGGAAGTAATTTGGTGATCTTCAAGTTCAGTGTCTGAACTTTTGGTTCAACTACAGTCCAAACTAATCTGCTGGTTTCCCTCCTCTCAACAATATAATGGGAAACATCACTTCCTCCATCTTGCAAGGGAGGTTTCCAGGAAATTGAGCATTTTTCATTAGTGACACCATAAATGGATATAGGGCCTTCGGGTGCACCAGGTCTGTCTAAAACCTTAACATTAATGCTAACAGATTTCTCTCCTCCAACATTCTTTACTAGAAGTATGTACTGACCTCCATCAACGCGAATGGCTTCTTTAACAACCAGACAAGCTGTAAAATCTGTGTTCCTAAGCTCTAAGCGAGCTGCTTCAGTGATCTCCTGGCCCTCTTTCAGCCAGTGAATTGTGGGTACAGGTTTACCATAAACAGCAGCCTCAAGTTTAAATGTCTCCCCAGCATTAACTACCACAGCTTGGGAGTATTTAGCTTCCAAGTCAATCTTGGGTGGGTCCACCTCATCCTTGGCAGTGATGGCTCCAGTAGAATCAGATGGCTGGCTAAAAACACCTGCTGCATTTTTGGCAATGACACGGAATTCATAAATCTGATCCTCAGTAAGTCCTGTGACAACAAATTCAGTTTCAGTGATGTTGGTGAAACTGGCCTTCATCCAGCGACCAGTTCCCTCCCTTTTCTCAACAATATAACCTGTGATCTTGACACCAGCATCATATTGGGGTTTTGTCCATCTTAGTGTCACTTGGTTTCGTGTTACAATGACAGCTTCTGGTTTTCCTGGTCTGTCACAAGGATCTCGGGCAACTTGTATTTCACTCAGTTTGCTGGCTTTGCTAAGGCCAACAATGTTCTCAGCATAAACTCTGAACTCATATTCAATACCCTCCTCCAGGCCCATCACCTTGAATCTTGTTTCAGGGACAAGTTGTTTGTTCTGTTTCACCCACAGTATATTGTTTCTCTCTTTTAGCTCTAAATGGTATCCCAAAATCTTGCTTCCACCATCATTGCTGGGTTTTTCCCATACAACCACCATGCTTTCCTTGGTGGTTGACTGAATGGTAACAGAACGTGGTGAACTAGGAACCTCAAAAGGAAACTGAGCAACAATGGTATCAGATAACAGGGCTGAAGATTTGCCATATCTATTCTCTGCAGCAATCCTGAATTGGTACTCAGATCCAGTTTTCAGACGTGCTGCCTTGATAGTGGTTCTGGCTACTGTAGCTGAAACAATCTGCCAGTTAGTGGTAGAAGTGTCTCTCTTCTCAACGATGTAATTATTGATGGAACAACCACCATCATACTGAGGTGGATCCCAGGTCAGGATCACACTATCAGAGGTCACCTCATCTAGCTTAATTGGGCCAGTTGGAGGGCCAGGCTTATCTAAAACAATAACGCTGATATCTGTAGATGCCTCTCCAGCTGTGTTAGTAAGTTTGACAGTATATGTACCCACATCATCTCTGCAAGCCTCCTTAATGACCAGGAGAAGATTTTTGTCTGTGGTATCTGCGTTCACTCTTGTTGTCTCCTTGAGAGCAACACCATCTTTGAGCCAAATTGCTGTAGCCTTGGGATAGGCAGCATATGGTACATCTATTTTCACATCATCCCCTGCTAGCACACTAAATGTGCTGAAAAGAAGTTTAAAGGTTGGTGAGATGACCAGGTCCTTAGCGACCACGGGCACATTGAGAGGGCGGGGGTCACTGACTCCCTTTTCATTCATGGCTGAAATACGGAATATATACTCCTCTCCCTGTGTAAGGCCAGACACATGAGCTTCATTGCTTTTTACAACCATCACCTGGGTCCACTTCTCACTGCCTTTTCCCTGCATCTCAACTATATAGCCAGTTATTCTGCTTCCACCGTCATGGTCAGGCTTTTCCCAACTTAATGTGACACTTTTGCTGGTAACTTCACGAAGAGACACTTTGCCTGGGGGAAGAGGCCTCTCTGATGCTTTAATTGGTTCAAGAGTCTCTACTGGGAGGCCAATGCCATATTCATTCTCAGCCAAAATTCTAAAGAAGTACATCTTTCCCTCCTCTAGGTCTCCAACTTTCCAACTTGACTTATGGCAGCTGGCACACACAGTTGAATAAGCCTTTCTGGTTGATTCACGCTTCTCCACAATGTAATTGCGGACTCTGGAGCCACCATCAATGACAGGAGCATCCCAAGCAAGAGAAACTGAATCTCTAGTGACCTCCCTGACAATCAGATTCTGAGGCGCTCCAGGACTGTCTAGCACCCTGACATTAACAAAGGCTGTCTTACTTCCTGAGGCATTCTCTACAGTCACAATGTATTTACCCCCATCAAATCTGTCAACATTGTCTACCTGAAGAGTGGTGAACGATGGGGTGATTTCAATGTTAGCTTTATCTAGAGATTCTCCGTGCTCTCTGGACCATTTTATTTCAGGTGCTGGTCTGCCCCTGATAGGGACAAAAAGTCTGAGTGTACTGCAGGCTCTGATGCAGACCACCTTACGCAGTTCTGCTCCAAGTTCAATTTCTGGAGCAACTAGTCTGTCCTCAGCCTTGGGTGTTCCAGGAACAGCTGCAGGCTCTCCCACTCCTTCACAATTAGTGGCAGAAATATTGATTTTATATTCTTGGTTTTCCCTCAAATTGGTGATGGTGAAAGAAGTGGCTATCCAACCACTCTTGGGAGTGTGAATTGTCCATTCATCCTCCTCAGGCAGGCAGGTCTCCACAATGTAACCAGTGACTTCTGAACCACCATCATAGACAGGCTTATTCCATGCAAGTGTAATAGAAGACTTGGTTGTGTCCAGCACTCTGGGGTTCCCTGGAGGTCCAGGTTGGAAGATGGTGTCAATGGCTTTGTAGAATTCACTGGAAGGACTGGGCTGACTTAGACCAGCATTATTCTCAGCAAGAACTCTGAATTCGTATTCATGCCCTTGTGTGAGGCCTGAGACTTTGAATCGCAAGTCAGTTACAGTCCTCTTGTTGCACTTCACCCAGCGCAGGCCAGTTTTGTCCCGTCTTTCAATTATGTATGTGTTTATTCTACTGCCACCATCATGTTCAGGGCGATCCCAGCAGACAACCATAGAGTCCTTGGTGATTATGGTGACTTCAGGCTGCTGTGGTGGGTCACTGGGTACATAGGGGTTGGCACAGATGACAGGTTCCGACTCCACAGGTTCACCCACACCATACTTGTTAACAGCCATAACTCTGAAAATGTATTCATTTCCCTTTAAAAGCTTGGTGACCTTGAACCTATTTGCTTGAAGATCTGTGGCCACATTTGTCCAAGCCAACCTGCTGGTCTCTCGTCTCTGAATGATAAAGTACTCAATCTTGGCACCACCATCATGTGTTGGATGGAGCCAATTAAGGACACATTTCTCAGCAGTGACATCTGTTACAGTGAGAGAGTCTGGAGGTCCTGGTCTATCGAACACCTTGACATTGTATATGAACTTAGCAAAGCCACCAGGATTGCTCGCAATCAAAGTGAAAGCACCACCATCCCTCCTCAGTGAATCTTTGTTTGTTAAAGTTGTGTGGAACTCAGATGTTTTTATCTCAATTTTGGCTGTATCCTCAAGCTCTTTTCCTTCTTTGGTCCATACCAGAGATGGAATTGGCCTTCCAGTCACACTGGCTTCCAGCTTGAATACCTCTCCTGCCATGACAGCAACAACGCTGCTATATGATACATCTACATCAAGCCGAGGCTCTTCAATGTCATCTCTGCACAAGATTGCTTCAGATGTCTGGGATGGAGCACTAACAGCACCAGCTGAGTTCCTAGCAAACACACGGAATTCATAGGTTGCGTCTTCAGTTAGACCACTGACTGTGTAGATGGTTTCCAGAATGTTGTTGAAGTTTGCTTTGAGCCAACGTCCATTGGGCATCTCCCTCCTCTCTACAGTGTATCCAGTAATAGAAAATCCTCCATCTCCCTCTGGCTTGGTCCATGACAAGGTCACCTCATGCCTGGTAATATTTAGTGCTACTGGCCTGCCTGGTGGATCAACTGGGTCCAAAGCATACATGGGCTCAGAGGGTTTGCTTGCTTTGCTGAGACCAGCCATATTTTCAGCAATAACACGGTGTTCATATGCAATTCCATCAATAAGGCCTGTTGATTTAAATATATTTCCAACAACAAGAGCTTTGCTGATCCTCTGCCAGAGAATACTGTTTTTCTCTTTTCTATCCACATGATAGCCGAGAATGGCACTACCTCCATCAGAGGATGGCTCATTCCAACTAACCGTCATAGCATCCTTGTTAAAAGAGGTGACCACAGGAGTGCCAGGCTGGCTTGGCACATCAAATGGATAGACAGCTACCACTGGTTCAGAGATAATGCTTGGTCCAATCCCATATCTGTTCTGGGCCTTGATGCGGAACTGATACTGAGTTCCAGTAGTGAGTCTGGCTGCCTTAAATGTGGTGCGGATGACTGTAGCTGCCAGCTCTACCCATGAAGTACCAGTGGTCTCCCGCATCTCAACAATATAATTGTTAATAGGAACGCCTCCATCATTTTCTGGTGGGTCCCAGGACATCAGCACATAATCACATGATATTTCCTCCAGCTTAATAGGACCAGTTGGAGGTCCAGGAATGTCATGAACCAGGATTGTGATTGTCTCTGTCGTTGTGCCTAGCATGTTTTTACCAGTCATAGAATACTGGCCTCCATCTTTCCTTTTTATTTCACTGATGTTGAGAATAGTTGATGTTGGTGTGGTTTCAATGTTGAGTCTTTGTGTCTCCTTGAGCACTGTATCTCCTTTCTTCCATGAAACCACAGGCCTTGGTTTGCCCAACACTGGAATCTCCGCCTTCAACCGATCTCCGGCCTTAGCAATGATAGTCTTCTGGTAGACCCCACGCAAGTCAAATGAAGGA
This sequence comes from Pelvicachromis taeniatus, assembly GCA_015108175.1. NCBI lineage: Eukaryota > Metazoa > Chordata > Actinopteri > Cichliformes > Cichlidae > Pelvicachromis > Pelvicachromis taeniatus. The sequence continues at coordinate 7,068 of VURO01029848.1, read as the reverse complement.
GCAGAAGTCTGCTCTTTGATAACAGCTGGTCTGCTCTCACGGGGATCACTCCTGCCTGACGCATTGACTGCCATTATACGGAAGGTATATTCAGCACCCTCAATTAGATCTGTAACAGTATAATCCAGAGCCTTAATGGTGGCCACATGGACCCACTGATCAGTGTCCTTCTTTTGAGCCTCAATGACATACCCAGTGATCAAGCTGCCACCATCATTTGAAGGCTTGGTCCATGCAAGGCTGGCACTATCAGAGGTAACATCGGTGACATACAAATTTTCTGGGGCAGAGGGGGCCTGGGATACCCTGATTGGCTCTGGGGTTTCAGCTGGCTCACCCACACCCAGGTCATTCTCAGCTGATACACGGAAATAGTAGTAAGCTCCCTCCTCGAGGTCTGGAATTTTGAAGGAACACTTCTGCCATGTGGTGCTAAGCACTGTGTAGGCCTTTTTGGTGGCGGCTCTTTTCTCAATAACGTAGTTACGAATCTTAGAACCACCATCAATAATGGGAATTTCCCACTGGAGGGTGATGCTGTTTTTAGTGATCTCTCTAGGTTTGAGATTGTCTGGTGGTCCCGGTGTATCCAGAACTTTCACATTAACAAACCCAGTCTTCTTTCCAGCAACATTCTCTAGACAAAGGTTGTACTTTCCAGCATCATATCTTGTGCAGTCAGGAATAACCAGAAGAGTGTACGACTCTGTGGTGTCGATATGTGCACGTGCTTTCAGGTTAGTATCATCTTTACTCCATGTGACTTCAGGGACAGGACGGCCCTTGATAGGAACAAACATACGGATTGAAGCACGGACCCTAACTACCAGAGTTCTTCTCAGTTCAGCATCCAGCTCAAAGTCTGGCAACATCTCCTGGTCCACCAATTCAGTCACTTTCTCAACCTCTGCAGGCTCGCCCATTCCCTCAGAGTTTACAGCACTAACCCTGAAGTGGTATTTGCCTCCTTTTTGAAGTTTACCAATCACGTATTCTGAAGCTTTCAGTGGGTACTGTGTCTCTGTCTCCCAATCATCATGTCCTTCCTTCTTATATTCAACAATGTACCCCTCTACTTCAAGACCACCATCATAGTGGGGTCGGCCCCAGGTGAATGTGGCTGAGGTTTTGGTGGTTTCTGTAATTCTAGGATTGGATGGGGGACCGGGTGGATCTAATAAACACAAAAACAAAAAATGTAACAAAGTTAATATTGGTAATTATATATTTGACAAAGCTTGATTTGTATTTTCTAACTCTTCTGCATTGCAGTTTTACAGTTACAAAAATACAATTCACATTTCTGTGAGAAAACCACTTTTACTTACACACAATGTCTTTTGTCATGACAGGTCGCGATGGTTCGCTTGCCTCCCCAAATCCAGCCTTGTTCTCAGCAGTGACTCTAAACTCATACTCTACTCCCTCACTCAGGCCTTGCACCTTAAACCGCAGGTCAGGGATAGTCCGCTTACAGGCTCTGACCCATCTCAGACCTTTTCTCTCTTTCCTCTCAACACAGTAGCCCCTAATGTCACTTCCCCCATCTCGTACTGGTCTCCTCCATGAAATAGTGACAGAATTCCTACTAACATTATCGATCTCTGGGGTTGAGGGTGGACCTGGTGGGCCTGGGGAAACAAAAACAGGAAGAACACGACTATTAGCTATGTCTTTATTTTAAAGGATCTGCAAGGTTGCTAAGTTGCTTTTTATTGTTTTATTATTTATTAATACACAGATATAAACCACATGAAATATATAGACTTACAGAAACTATCAACCATTTTGACTGGAGCAGACTGGGTTGAATCTCCTGTGCCATACTGGTTCACAGCAGACACTCTGAAAATGTACTCGTTGCCTTTAATCAGTTTGCTGACTACGTATCTGCAATCCACGACATTTTCAACTAGCTTGGTCCACTGTAGTCGGCTGGTTTCTCTCTTCTCGAGGATGTAGGATTTGATAGAACAGCCTCCATCCTCCTCTGGTGGAAGCCAGGTCAGGGTACACTTTTCAGCTGAAATGTTACTGGCTTCAATTGGGCCTGGAGGTCCAGGAACATCTAAGACCTTCACCTTAACATGTTCTTCCTTAATGCCAAAGGGGTTGCTGGCAGTGATAGTATACTCCCCTGTGTTCTTCCGACTTGCGTACTTAATAGCCAGAGTAGAGGAGGTTGGGGTACTGGTGATGGTGACAATGTCAGAAGTCTTGAACTCACGTCCTCCCTTGGACCATACTGCAGTAGGTGGAGGTTTGCCCACAATTTTAGAAGCTGAGATTACAATTGTGTCTCCTGCTCTGATGGCTACACCATCTTTCATTTCTGGGTCAATAGTGATGGTTGGAGGCTCTGTAAAAAAAAGTTGTATTGTACACTGTTATTGAAATTTCAGACTTTTGACAATTATCTTTAAGTCTCTCTCTCTCTCTCTCTCTCTCTCTATAAATATATATATATATATATATATATATATATATATATATATATATAAGGAAAGAAATCAATAATCTACAGTCAACTCCTAAACTAATCAAACTTGTTACCACTTAGCTTACCATATTCATCCTTGCAGGTCAAAAGCTGAGTAGGCTCTGAAGGAGTACTGATGGCACCTGCAGCATTCCTGGCTCTGATTCTAAATTCATACTGAGATCCTTCAGTCAGGTCAGTGACGGTAAAAGCACAGCCCTGGATGTTGACATGATTTGCTTTGGTCCAGGCCTTAGCACCAGCCTCAAGTTTCTCTATGATATAACCAGTAAGCTTGTAGCCACCATCATATTTGGGAGCTGTCCAGATCAGAGTGACTGTGCTCCTGGTAACACTGATTACTTCAGGCTTGCCAGGAGGATCTGACATGACGCAAAAGAGAAGAAGGTCGTAAAGCATTCCAAAAAAGAGACATGGTTGTAATATTTCAGGTAACAACATCTTTCCATCTAAGCATTAAGTACTGTAAACAGCACAGAGTTAGATTAGATTAGAAGGAAATGTTCGAATAACAGTGGACTCACCAATAGGATCCAGAGCAACCACAGCCTCAGTCACTTTGCTAGCCTTTCCCAGGCCAGCCATGTTCATGGCCATTACCCTGAACTCATATTCTAATCCTTCAGTCAGTCCAGTGACTCTGCATTCTTTTACTCTCAGAGGAGTCTTAGTTGCCCGTTTCCACATCAGACTGTTCTTTTCCTTATACTCGATGTGATAGCCTAGAGAAAACACAAAATTACTTCAGACTGACTGTTAGTTTGTGTTTGCTCACAGTTAGCATGTATATTAATCACTGTGTATTACCTGTAATTGGGGCACCACCAGTGTCCTTTGGATCAACCCAAGTCAAGATGGCTGATTCGTGCCTGATGCTCACAATTTCTGGTGGAGTAGGTGCCCCGGGAACATCTGGAGGAAGAAGAGAAAACGAGAGGAAGACATTAAACGCACCAGACTTTTATTAATATATGTAATAAAATGTATTGAAACACCTCAGTTCAGAATAAGTGACTTCTTTAGTCTCAGCTGACTGCAGGTTTCCCCAACCTTATGAACCGTATGTTTATAAGCCGCCAATGGTCTTTGATCAGTGGTTGTTGATCAATGGTCATGAGAATTTGCATATTAATAATCAAGGAAGTGACCTCCCAGCCCATTGTTCCTTCAGTGGTGCTAGTTTCAGTCATTATGCAAATGTGCTGTA
>VURO01029845.1:1499-20566 GCA_015108175.1 Pelvicachromis taeniatus | reverse complement strand
ACAAACGTTTGTCAATTAATTGCTGAAAATGGCACATGAAGGAGCGTTGATCACTGATCAACTCATCAGATGATATTTCAGTCGAGGTCTAACACAAGCTGAAATTGCGATGTGTTTGTCAGAGACCATATTGAGATCAGTCCTTGTCATTTAAAAGAGGCTGTCCCAGCTTCAGCTTTACAGGCTGTAGCACAGGACTCCTCAGAGCAGAGACACACACACTGGCGTCAGGTTTTGCGTACACTGTTTTTATTATGGCAACACAAACCGCGGTTTCAGCTACAGCTCAGGACGCAGACACTCCTGCCTTGTTGCCACATACCTCCCGACTGCCTGGCCGTTACTGTTTTGAAAGAGCAGACACACAGTTCATTAGTCAGCTGGCCAGGCACAGCTGTTCACCACGCACCTCCGGTACCGCAGCAGGCCAAAGACCACACCTCCGCCACGCAGCTGATTGCACCTCAGCTGTCATAATTATCTCGTTATCACGAGAAAACGGTTTTGTTTTGTCGTGATAACAAGATAAAAATATTATTAACGGATACGGCCGTTCTCGGCTTCCATACAAAGGCAAGTGCACAAAACACACCTTTTAATCCCAGACAATACCCAGTTAACATCTGGCTGACTGAGGTAATTACTTTACATCCATTTTTGGTTGTTTCTCTGCCATGTCATCAGCGTTATTTCAAAGAAAGCTGACACAAGCACAACCAGAGGTAATAATATTGTTTAATGGGCATTAAAAAAAGACGGTATCAAGAACACCCTACATTAGGTGACAAATGAGCTGACTTGCAGAGAATGGCAGCATGTGGCGAACTTGCTACAGATGCCATTGTTGCCGCTCCCACATTGTTGCCATCCCTGCACACTAATAATAAAACACGTCATTTAAGCAGAGAGTGAGCACTAAATGTTTGTCCTGGTGCTCTCTCCCTCTGTGTACATGACCCCTAGCTTCGCAGTTGTCGCTCGCTTTCATAATTTTCATTGTGGTCAGAACATTTTGGCTAAAAATAGTTAAAAAGGGGGTTTTGAGGAAGCAGAAGTCAAAGTCATTAAGGGCAACATCACCACTAAAACAGTGTGTGTTGGTCTGAATACTTTTTAATAACGCATTCAAAGTTGTAGGAAGTTTTGCAATTTGTGGTTGCCTTTGTTAATGTCTTGGTCGTCTCAGTTCTTGCTTCTCTGAGTTATTTGTGCTAAATTCATTACCACTCCTGGATTAGACCAGAGCACAAACAACAAAGTGGCATGGAAGTTGGAAAATCAAAAAAAGCAGTACAAAGCCCCAAGATAATACACTGAAAGTCATGTGTGTTTTGCCCCGCTACATAAAAAATTCTATGGTTAATTCAGTGTTTTAGACAATTTATGAGTTGACTTTCAAAGTGCATCTGAAATACTGTCAGTCTGCAGTTCATGGTTGTATTTTAATCCATCCGGTTCTGAATATTATTTTTAAGTAGTCTGGATTCGACCAGACCGATACTATGAATGCATTACTGAAAGTAGCCCAACATATATGCCTTTAGACTTAAGCGGAAACCACAGTACCTGGAGGAAATATTCTTAAATAAGGAAGAGTACCGAAATTCCACATGAGCCTGCTGTCATAGCCGCTAAGCATCTGTGCTGCCCATCTGTGTGTGTGTGTGTGTTGTAATCAGAAAGTGTTTCTAAGCAACACCACAGATGAGCAACACTTAACCTATGAAACATCTTGATTAAAGTTATGTATATATTTTTGTTGCTCTGGCCAACTGAAGGTTTTCTAATGAGTGCAATTATTGTATGAGCTTTACAATGCATAGTACTTGACACTACGAAAAATAAGTCTAACGGTCCGTTTATTTTATTCATTATAAATTTTATTTTTTTATTTTTTATGTTTTTCAGGGGCTATCTGTAATGCTGAAAATAACAGTGATTCCACAGTAGTTTCTTCAACCTGTAAACAGAAACCTATATTAACGATTGGGCGTTGAGTAGGCAGACATAATTAACGTACTAAGACAATTGAAGTTTTATAAACAGCAACACACAAAACAAGAAACCTAATTAACAACAAAGCTGCAATTTGGTAGGCACTCTTTGCCAAACTCGGCAGGCACAGTATCTGCAAGCTTGTGATTAATTGAGCAGTGAGGATGCTGCTTTCTGGCACTGAAATGAATTGCTGAACAGCAGCGCTTGATAAAACTAGCAGGAACTCCACTTGTGAAGTACTGACTTGAGTTGGAGTTTGCAGTATATTATATTGGCTGCTCAACCTCTGGGTGGCTTTTTCTAAATTTAATTCAGAGGGGCTTCTTTTTACATACATAAGGTATTATGCATTGATTTACTTTGTCAATTGTGTAATGTGTCAACTCACAATTTGAGCTGGGAGGCCTTCACCATCCAACCAACACATAAACGTAACATTTTATCATTTGGGATCTTTGTTGATTGTAATAATTTTTGTTTTGTAATTTTAATAACATTAATAAATGAGGAAAATGGATAAGTCAGACCATAAAAACAAGTTTATAATGAGCTATAGCGCTGCTCATAAAATTTTTCTGTTACTTGATTTCAAAAGTTTTTGAATGTGTTGATAACTGTTACTGTTCAGCCTAGAGGGTAGATTATTTATGCAAGTGTTGGTGCAGCACAGGTTTTTTTTTTTTTTTATAAATCTAAAAATTCTAGCAGATGGCCCATTTTCCTCCTTTGACTTGTGCTACTCTAAACCTTCTGAAACCTAATCACTCCTCCCCAAAAGCCTGTCCTGAGGCAGGAGAAAACAGTTGTTTGATGGGAACGTGATGGTAAACAATTCTGCAAAAACTGGTACATCTCTAGGTTATCGAGCACAACATACATCACACGTGTCTGTGAAGAAACAAAAACACATTTATAGCATGCTGAAAACAGTGTGTGACAATTCTAGGCAATGACTGTAGATTTTGTTGTGTGCTCTAAAAAACCTGAAAGCGCATTTTCTGTATTTGCCTTTTTTTTTTTCTTACTCATGCGTTAAAGGCAGTCCCCAGAGCTTTAGAAAGTTTTGTGACATCCTCCCGTCTGACTGTATCCCACTCGTCTCAATGCAACAAATGACATTTTCTGGGTTACGCCCTGTTCTTTTTTTTTTTAATAGCTGTTGTTGTATGTTTTGCATACCATTATGTATCCTAGTGGTGCTCAGTGTCCAAACAGTTAAAGATAACACAAACTATCTACATGCTACAAACTTTTTAATGGTTACTGTGGACATTCTGTTTCTATTTACCATAGAACAGTAATTAAATGATTAAATCCATAGACAAAAAAATGTTAGTTGGCTAACTCAGAGTACATATTTGCCAGTGGAGCTTCCAATCAGTGTGGACTGAATTAATTTTTTTAAAACTTTCATCATGTTTATAGGCAGGTAATTTCTTGCTTTAATGTGGATTTTCCACTGAGTCTCAGACACTTGAGATACCTTTGAGTAAAACATACTAGTTAGACAACATAGATCCACAAGAAAGAGAATCTGTGCCTTCACAGAGAACACTCTCCCTGGAGTGTTGTGGTACCCTGCAGTTTATTTAAAGTACAAAGCTATAATTGTAGCAAATGTTGTGCCACAGTGACAAGTAGATAAACTATTGTCCCACTTCTGTAGCTATCTCTCTGGTAATTCTAGGAGCTTTGTGATGATACTCTTTTTGTGTCATGTTATCTCTTCTGTTTTGAATGTGTGCAACTTTTCTGTGTTGTTAGTTGAGAACATGATGCCAAATCATGAAAATTGTAAAACAGAACGCAAGTTACTTAACAAACTGACACTTCATGCTTGTTTTTTTTTTTTTATCTTGGGACCGCACTGATGAGATAAAAATGTGCAGTGAATTGAGAGCGACTGTATAATGTGCACTTATGGTTCATTTTTATTAATATTTTCAATGACTTCACATAATAGGAAATTTCAGTCTGGGGATGAAGATTTATTCCACTGTCCATTATGTATTATTTTTGCCTGTTTGGTGTGCCAAAGTGGTCGGCAGTTATAAATAAGGCTATATCCAAATATTCCTGTAAATGACCACGGCAGACCCGATGACATTTTACAGCATTTCAACATACTTTATTCAGACTTCTCACATGACTGCTATACACACAGAGTTGGCTGCAGCTCTCCTGCTGCCAGCCACACATCTCCACAACAACAACATCATGTCAGGACCCAGTTCAGTCTTTTAACCCGGCGAGACGTGACTGCAGATGCCCTGCAGGTGCATTCGCCTCTCCTGTAGCGGCACCGCCGACCACGCCCCGCCACAATTCCACTGTTCAGCTATTTGCTAGTTAGGCAGGTGTTGTTTTTTATTTTTTTGGGGGGGGGGACTGGGATCACACTTGAGTTGATCTCATTGTTCTTTTTTATCACACCTTTTCATACATTTTTTGTGGGTTACCTTTCAAAAGTATGTGGGGACATATCATGCTGCTTTCCAACAGTGTCTTGCTCTCAAGCCTTGAAGTGCCACTCTTTCTTTCTCTCTGCTGTATACATTGTGGAAGGAAGCAGCTAGTCTTCAGAGTGGCAGCAGTCATGGTGAGAGAAAAAGTTAAGGAAAATTAAGAATTCCTGGGTTGCTTCTAACTTTATCCTAAGTGACCATTTTATGTATAACTATATCTGAAATCACAGCAAATTACAGCTATCATCACTCGCCTGGTGAAACTTATATTATTTGCTGTTGATTACTGCCGGTGCTTTAAAACCCCCCAAAATTGTATTTGAAACGGCCCTAATGACATGCACCAATTGCTAGCTATTCAGTTTGTTCACTTAATGACATGTGCGTTATGGCATTGCATGCAAATTACACACTTCTCCTAACACCTGCTGTACATGCATAGTGGTTAAATGACCAAATCTTTTCTGTAACCAAGGTTGCCAATTAAGGTTCTTTTGGAAAAATGTCATATAACCTTTAAAATGCATTACTGTGTCACTACTCCTCCAGAACTCTGACCACATTGACCCTGAATATAATGACCAATTGATTAACATTGGCTACCTCTATTTGCTAATTAGCACTCACCCTTGCTGTGACAATGACGAATTTCGTGCCCTTCACCTGCTCAAAGGCAGCATTATTGACCTATCCAGATTGAAAATCGTTAGAACTGCCTGTAACTTTATATGTTTTCACTGCGGAAGGATCCTCCATAAGATGTATGTAAACACCAACAAAGTCAAGCTCTGGCAGGGACTTCATTGTTTTTAGTGACTGAAATAATGGAGTGGGTAATTTATTTTTCTTTCTTTGTGGTTTAAAAGGTAGGAAATTAATGAGCTGGTGCTGCAGTACTATGGAATGTCCAATGTTGACCAGTTCGTTCTGTTGTCCAGCTCTCAGTTTCAGCCACCTCACTGAAAACTATGACTATGTGACTTCATTCAGTCAGATGGCAGTACTGTATCACTGATAAACATGAGAGTCAGATTTTTTTTTTCAGAAATGCATCCCCACATATCATTCTGTTTCATCATATTTGTTGTTACACTGTGCAGCTGAATGTGGTGAATAATGATGTTATAGATGACATCTCTTTGACAGATGGCAGTCGCTCAGCTGTTTATATTCCGGCTCTGTGAAAGATGTAATCTTGTTGAAACATCCTGATTGGAAATCCTGCTTTGCACTATTTTAGAGAAATTGTGATTTATTCATAACGTAGGTGCATTACAGATACATGGTAGATGACAGTGAACTTAATATTTCTCACTTTTTACAGCCTAAAGTCTGTACTGGTTTCACTGACCCTGTGGTGAAATTTACAAAGATTACCAAACACATTAAAAAAAATAAACCATAAACCATCTGCACATTCACCTTAACTGGCTATAATATAGTAATGTTATTCACTTGCACACCTTGCTTGTGATTTGTTGTTCATTTGTAGTGTTGCAGTGATGAAAGCATTTGTGTAGTCTTTACTGTGGAAAGCATGCTTTCTCTGCTTTTCTCTATAGCTTAAACAAATTTGCCGTAAAGACAGGAAGGGCTATCATTATCGGCATGACTTTATTATTGCACTACAATTCATTATGGTTCTGATTAACAAATTAATTTTCTTTCAAATGCTTCTCGCTGTTCAGACTCTGTTTTCATGGGGTTACCCTAGTAACCAAATGTTTGGTGTTTAAAATGCCATTAAAATGGCAGAAGAAGATTTAAAAAAGTGTTTGTAACCAACATTATATGAATCCTAAGCGACATATAAAATGTCATGTTAGGTATGAAGAGCAGTCCACAACCGAAAGATATTTAGTTTACAATTACAAGGAAGCACATTTTCACTTCTGAGAAGTTAGAACCTGAAATATGTTTGGTAGTATTTTTATAAATACAATTGCAGATCGACTACTAGTAAAAATAGTTATTCTAAACTGTATAAAAATATTTATTTTCAGGACTTTTACTTTAATGTAGGCAGCTCTAGTTGTGACATTTCCCCTTCAGTTGTAACTACCATCTGAGACTTAAAACCAATAGCTCAACATACACAGTCCCTTCCTGTTATGGCTTGGTTAGATAAGGTGTCACAAATAATTTGAATCTTGGTGTTTGAGTAGTTACATTGACATACACCAGTGAACTGTTTATTACATTACAATAGGGCACTGGTATTTTTCACAGTGCTTCTGTTTTCCCGTCTGTGGCATGTTCTTCTGCCTCAAGCATTCACATCACTTCTGCTTATTCTTATTGTACATACAAATGTCTTCCAGGAAAATTTTAATATCATAAAAACTGTCTAACTAGTTTTGACAAGAGAAGCTCTCATATGCATTATCCTGACTCTAAGTAGCTATTACTATTATTAAGTGTTTGAAATTACTGTAGAAATGATGATGTTGTTCTAAATAACAAACCGTATAGTTTCTTTCTTTAAAAAGTCAACATAATGATGTGAAGAGTGCATTTACCAGAAAATGACAAAAACATTTGCTCATATTTCAACTAAGTATGGCGGCTCAAACCTAATAATAACACATGTTATGCCATGTAGTAAAATCAGCTATTACAATGAAAGCAAGTTTGCACTCATTTAAATACTGAATTATGAACCTTTAAAATATCTGCCTCATAGCAGTAGCTGCACAAATGTCTGTCTTTCAAGGACGTAAGTGAGAATTATGCCATTACAGCCAGCCCCCTACTCACTCTCACCTGCTAATACAAGTTTGTTACATTTTGAAAATGTCAGAGCAGAGAAAGTACATTCATCATTCCCTTAGGTTTTGTCAAAGTGCTGTGCATGATAGATTGATGAGCTGACGCACAAGGTCTGATTCATTGTCCCTCTCACATTTCCTTGCAGGCGTCAAAAATGTAATGACATGAGCATAAGTACAGGCTTGCAAACTTTAAAAAAAATAAAGGTCCACCATTATCAATAGTGCCAGGTTGCTACATTTCCTTCTGTCCATCCATCTTAACCTGCTGTGTGTAGTGTTGGGAGCCTGTGGCCCAGATCTGTCATCCCTATTCACATTATTTATTCCCCTCTGCCTCATTGACATTGGAGGTAGACTTGGCCAGTCCCAGTTGGCCCATTCTGAAATTGCTTACCATAGAAACACATCCCCACAGTACCAACAGACTGCTATCCCCCATACCAGCTGTTCAGTAGTCACATTCACCTAATGTAACCTACTGAACACCCCCCGAAAAACACCTCCAGAAAACAAAAACAAACCTACCATCAAAAAATATCTCAAGTTTAGTGCCGATTGTCTGAAGAAGTGCCCAGTTGAGACTCATATTGCAGAGCTTAATGTGACTTGTGGTTTTACCCTTTTCTGCAGAGGAAGCTCTTGAGAAGGTGGTCGGATTAACCGAAGGAGTTAAACTTATTTTGTTTCCAAGTTTTATCAAGCTTTCACTCCATTTCCCACCCATACTTCACTGTTTCTCTTCATTCGCATTCTGCACAATAATGCAGTGTTTGTACCTGAATGCTTTGACGTAATCAAAATGCTGCTCAGATTCTTCTGAAGGAGTGTGGACAAATGTAGGCCAGAACTCTACAGAATGACAAATACCATTAAAATGATACACAATAGAGTTCTCTCTGAACTTACTACAGCCTTTACACAGTAGATTCCAGATTAGGAGACATATATTGTACTGGTGGAGTTGATTAATACATTTAATTACAGTGGCTTAAGGTTAGAGAAGTGACCACTCTTTCATTTATGGTTTGCTGGAATTGTTGACTGAGCCTTTTTTTTTATGTGCAGAGCCAGCATTTGCTGTTTCCAGACTCCACTGAAACTTTCCCTTCCATTGAAACAATCCACAACTCAATGCTGCTGTAGAAAGGCTGCCCCCCCCCATCAAAAACCTGACCCACTCTGAAACCTATTGTGTTTGTGCACTTATCATTTGGCTGGCTTTACATACATACCTGCACGTTTTTAATTCCGCCCCCAGTACCATTATCAGTAAAACATTGCTTTCTGAACACATTATCTATGTAAATACCCCAGAATACCTTTAACAGCACACTGTGCAATACTTTTTAGATGAACACTTTTCTAACTTCTAATTATTTTTGTTTTCAACAGAGACCATGACGACCGCCACCTCCCCTATCCTATTGAAATGGGACCCAAAGAGTCTTGAAATTCGCACCTTGACTGTGGAGCGGCTTCTGGAGCCCCTGGTGACACAGGTAGATAAGTCTGTGGCGCAAACATAACTAACGGTTTCTTTTTTTTTTTTTGCCTGTCCCGTTTTGGATCATTAGCGATCAGAATTATTATCTGAAGGCCAAGACAGATGCTCAACGGATTTATTTTACCAAATGGACCATCGTGGCTTTGTCGTATTGATTCACTTGATTGGTTAACAAATGGTTTCTACTTACCAGCCATAGCCAGAGCAAAGTCATACGCTTCATAATCCACTTGTTTTTTTTACAGTAAATAATGTTTGGAGAATTTTTGAAGTCTAATGATGTCAGTATTAATGAACAAGTAAACAATAGGTTCAGTATCAGAGCAGTGATTACTTTCTGGTTGCACTTTGGCTGGCTCACTTGTTACAAGGTTGTTAAATGGTATTGGTTTACAGCCAGGGACTTTGCCTTCTAAGCTGAACAGATGGCTGAAACAGACTTTGATCACGTTGGCTTATTGTGACAGAGTTTTTGACTAGAATTGAATATTGTTTATATTTAGTAGATTCACTTTCTGGTTCTTGTTTTGTCTATTATAGTATTCCATAATAATGAGTTCACCACTGTCGAGTCTCTTAAAGGTAAAATGATTCAAAAGTTTGTCACCTTTCAATAACTGTAGTATGTCCAACAGTTTTCTCTGTTGAAGAAGCAAAACTAAAACTATATTGGAATGATAAAGACCCAAAATAGAAACCCTGTGCAATAAAAATGAATTCAGTTGCAATCACTGATACATAAGAAATAAATAATTATGAAAGCAATGAATATGAGACACTCCACATGGAAAATATTTACCTATAAGAAATGGGGAGAATATATATTGAAAGGTTAGTCCAAACATAGTTGTAGCTATGTTTATGAGGTAAACAACAAGTCACAGTACCACGAATTCTAACGTTCTGTTTAAGGAAGAGGAGCCAAATGTAAATCAAAGAGCAGACAAGTTGGTTTAAATAAAGAAAAGAAAAAAAGCCATAGTATTTAAAATGATGGGAGGTATAGGTAACACCAGCAGGCAGGGCAACAGACAAAACACAGTGGATGATTCCATAGAAACAAAAAACTAACAAAACAATCAAAGACAGCTAAGAATTTGGGTCTTTGTTATTACTCCTTCAGCTTATGCTGACAATAATGTGTCTGTGTCATCATTATTTCCTGGTTGCTGTTCTTTTTTTCTCCATTTCTTCTAGCAAATGTTTCCCATTCAATATAAAGTAGCTGCCATTACTTGTTGGGCTAGTGCTATGGCTGAAGAAAAGGGACTGCAACCATAGATTACAAATTAAATCAGAAAATGAATACCACTCACAATACTGTGGAACAGGAACACATGTACACAGACAGGAAAAAAAAAAGAAAACAAAACAAACCACAGTTGAATAGTGAGAAAAAATAAATTATGTAATGTTGCAAAGGGAACAATTTTTGCACCAAAAAAAGCAAACCAAAAAACCCCCCAAAACAAACAAACAAAAAAGAACCCTAGTGACATTAACCTTTGCTAAAGAACAAGAAAGTGTATATTGTATATTGGAATTATTTTCTGTGGTCAGGTGAGATGAAGATAAATCTCTCTGTATAAGATTTTATTCAGCATGCTTGGCGTGAACCTGGTCAGGACGACCACATTGTTGCGTAGCTCTGACAGTGAAGCATTGAGGTGGGAATGCAGCAGTACAAGGCTGCGTGAATGCCAAAAGTTTTTGTGGAGATAGCACTCTGAATTCCTATGGCTATACCAAAAAACTGGGTAACAATGTCAGAAACTCAACAGAACAGGAATAGTTCAGCATGATAACAGTCCCAAAACACTGTCAAAAGACTCGCTACAGAAGAGGAAAAAAAACAAGTGAAAACAATGACCTCACTATGTATGTTGCCTGGAATAGAAGAACTTTGGGGTATTTTTAAGAGGTAGAGCATCATGACCCCTCCAGCTACAAGCTGCTGAAGAAATCATCATGTTTTTCCAGAAGATGTATGCAACGCTACTTATCCTTCATGCTGAGGAGGATTCACTCCTTCTTAGTATGGAGGGTTTTATCGCAGACTTTTCATCTGACTTCTAGCATGTGTTTAATGTTTAAAGACTCAAACCTTGGATGAAAACTAACCAAAACAAAATGTGTATGTGTTATAGTTATTAATGCGTTTTAAAATATTGTTTTTGATGCACATGAATATGACATGAACTACTCTTGCCTAAATATCAATGTAAGTCATTGAAGGTTATTTAAGTTTCTCATTAGGGAGTTCTCTTGCAGTTTTCGTTGGTAGATTTTCTTTGCACATATTAAAAAGTTCCACGCTAACAACATGTTAGCATGTGGCTGTGAGTGTGCACAGATCTGTTTGCATTGCTGTTTTGCTCATGCATGAAACAGACTGGCTCATTATCAGACATATTGGAGACTGACCAGCCGGTCACGGGTCCAGGCCTGGTATCCTGGAAATCGTCTGTTTTTGGTTCCTGGCCATTTAGTGCCTGTGTAGAATTTGTATTATTTATTTCCACTCTGAGTGGTTATCGGTGCAATCAGCCCGCTTGTGACTTAGGGCTGCTAATGGCTCATAGCCAAAACACATTTGTCTTTCCCAACAATAAATGCTATAATTACAAATTCATTATCATCAAATGTACCAGCAGCCTTAACCAAAGGTCCGAGTTTCTTTGCTTGGCTGCACTGTGCTTTGTACTTTTAACCAAACCCCTTTCCTCTAATGAATGGTCTCTGCAATGTTATGATAGCTTAGATCTTTTCTTTGAATATCATTCCTTTCGTCAGCTTTTGCTGGGGCTGTATTTCATTTGTTCCTCCTGCAGACAAATATTTTTTTTTAGTTGCACAATGTCTCTTGTCAACATTTGTTAGGACTACTATTTTCTCTTTCTCAAATTTGTTTATTTTCTGTTTGGTTGTTGTCTATGATTGCTTTGTTTTTTGCTGGATGATATTATATTTTGCAGGCAGAACTATACAATGCTTTTTTACATGTTTCAATACTTTTTCCAGAAATCAACAATGCATTTTCACAGAAATCCTAAAATTACAAATCCTAAAAATACAGAATCCCACTGAGTCTGTTCCAGTAGGCTTTCTTTCCCCCAAGATGGCCTAATAAAGTTGCCTTATTGCAGGGCCGACCCACTGGCAGTTGTGGATATTGGATCTGTGAAGGTTAAAATTTCCTCACAGGCTGGGGCTCAGTTTGTTTACTGTTTGGTTCTCCAGAGAATGTTTTAAGTATTGATTTTAAACTTTTGCCAGCTTTATCTATTACAACCACACTACATAGCCCTTTCTTCTCCTATGTCCAACCTTTACTGTTTGCTATTGTAAGCAAAAGATTACTGTATTGTCTAGGTTTATCTGAACTTTTAACCTTTCTGTCAAGCAATTTTAAAATCTTTCTGTTTGACTTAAAAGTGGGACCAGGTCCTGAAGGATGCCTTCCTCTTATGAGGCTTTACACTAAAGTCCAAAGTCCTCAACAAGTCATGATGCATATATGTTTTATTTACTGTTCTCTTACTATTTGTACCCTCTTTTAGTGGCCAAGGGAAAACCAGAACGTTTTCATCACATCAGCTTTGAAAAACTCTGCATGATACATATGAAAAGTGATGAAAGCAAGAGTCAATTTCAAATACACCAGATCATTGGTATTAAAGTACAGATGGTGTTTCAACAATGCTCTGCTGACATCAAACAAACATACAACTTTTTTTTAATTTGGTCAGGTGACTTGAGTCGAAGCTTGTTGTCTTGTTTGCTGTTAGAGCCTGACCAGTATAGGATGTTTAAGACTGTTAAGTTGGTGATTTAAATAATGTAATGTATACTTTATTAATTTTGTAGGAAATTTGTTCTCTGCATTTAACCCCTTTACTCAGTGAAACAGTGGGCAGCTACCAATCCAGCACCCTGGGAGCAGTGTGTAGAGACGGTACCTTGCTCAAGTGTACCTCAGGGTAGCCGGTCGGTGGACTTGAACCCCTGACATTCCGATCATGGAGAACACTCTATCTACTGAGCTATCCCTGCCCCAAGATGTAATCCTATCTATTGACACGTATGAAACATAAATATAACAGTTGTTATATGTAGTTATTTATGATTCCTTATTAAGATAATATGACAGTGCCATTTGAATATTGTTTTATTATTACAAGAACTTGGGTGGATTACCCGTTTAGGCTCCGTCCAACTCTGCTCGAATCAGCGGGTTGTTGTGTTTGTGCCATTCAAACATGTGTTGCCAAAAGGGCAGACATAGACTATGCAACATCATCAGTTAAAACATAATGAAAGTGTGCTGTGCCTCTGTTTTGTTTTGGGTTTTTTTCATTTTGTAAATTATTATTCATCAGATGTTATAAATACAGATACTGATACATTGGCAGATATGATGTTTGGCAACATCCTAGTATAATGACTATAGAGTATGTATGTCTGTTGCCTAACTCCTCCAAGATGCATTATTCAGTCTGGATGGGACTTACTATATAAACTGCTTAGGGTACTAAGAATATCATAGGTCATGGGAATTTTGTTGATTATCTGAAAAATAGGTGTTCGTCTAAAAGTGATTCTAATAGTGCCTTTAATTGATTACTTTGTTCTAAATAATAAATATTTAGCTTGTAAAGAAGATTAATAATTATATATTTTTATTATTCATTTGTTTTCTTATCTTTTGATATACAGTGATATAATGAACATAAAATGAATACTATGATAAACGATCATATATGTCTGTTTTTTTCATACATGAATGAAGTGAACACAGTCCTGTAGCCCTTGAAAGCAAAAATACCCATAGGGTGTTTTTTTGCTCCTTATAAAAATGCAGATAACTCCCCTGCAGTAAAGCGAGTTTCTTCAGGGCTCTGATGTTCATATCAATGTCAAACCAAAAAAGTCTTTGACAGGGTAGTAAAAGTATTGAATAGGATCAGCACAACCATGCCTTCATTTTCTAATCCACTAAATTAACCTTTAACATGACACGAAGTGCCACGTATTAAGTAAAAATGAATCTGTAGCATATTCATCTGCGAATCCTGAACGTCCTGCAGTCACATTGGTCCTAGGTGTCATTGTTTTATTTTTCCTGACACGGCTGATTTTGTGCCTTTCCTGCACAGACCAATAACTCCAAACTGAAAACAGAAGAAAAGGTAAATTCCAAACAGAATACTATGATTAGCATTAATAATGTTATTGTATTGTTGCTTCAGTTTTATGTAGTGAAGTGAGATGATAACTGTATATGCAGAAGCACAGGATGAGTTCACTCTTGATTTATTTTCAGTCTTTTTAAGCTTGCGTTATTGCTGACCATCAAACCGTACCATCCTTCTGCTTTTCTCTGCCTGCCTGTAAACTTTATGGGTTTTGGCTTTATTTGTTTTAAAAGGATTACATTAAAATTAATAATGTACCACCATTGCTGTTTGCTTGGAAGAAAACCCAGACGTGCATTTTGAACTGGCAGCGTCTCTGGTTTTGTGACGTTCTTTCCAAATGACTCTGTAATTTGAAGCCGGCCTGAGGTTACAGTAAGTTGTCTGCAGGTAGGAAGTATTGAAAATCTGAAGTGCTGGTTTCCATTTAGTGTTGCATTTTGTGTATTATTATTTTTCCATCATCCATCCATCTCATCTTATGCTTCTCTTACGCGTGGTCATCTAAATGACAGGTAGGTAATTGCTTACTGGCACGAGAACAGAAAGCTGATGAGCTTAGACTCTTAACATGAAGTGATCATTATTAAATCTTAAATGATGTGTCTTCTGACATAGTCATTTGTTTTTGCTGATTTATATGTAGCTGTTTTTTGCTTCAGTGACAACCTAGATTAATTTAAAATGCTTCATTCTGATTGTGTGAATTTAGAAAGATGGTAGTTATTAATTTAGCCAAAATATGAACTCAGTGGATATCTGTTTTCAGATTTTCTGACACTTTTCTTTGAGTTAGAAAAATCATAGAAAAAAGAGCTCATATGAATGGGTGTGAACTGGTGAATGAGGCAAATGTATAAAGCGCTTGAGTGCACAGGTAGAGTAGAAAAGCATTATATAAAAACAAGTCCACTTACCTTTAACTGATCTTTGAAGATAATGTTTTGTTATCTTTTTTAAATGATACATATTACAATTCACATTATTTATCATTTATTCATATTGTGTGGAGTAACAGTAAAAAGATCATACTCTACACAACCAGGGGAATAAGCACAATAGCTAACTATGGTAGTTCATCTTTTCTGCAATTGCACTGGAAGTGTGAAACATTTTGGGATGCGAACCAGACACTGTGATTGTTTTTCTTGTCAATTTGGATGATTCAGTGTGTTTCGATGGAATAAAAGGTTGCCTCAGGAGGATAGACAAACAGGCTCACACTGACATTGCTGGAGATAGCAGCCTCATTTATCAAGACCAAGCCTCTCCCACCTCAGCAACAGTACTGGGCAAGTCCTAACTAATAAAACAGAAAGGCTTACTTTATCACTGTGTATGAAAGCAGCATGCCTCTGATATAGTAAACATTTTTATGCTGCAGGCAATGGCAATGTTTTTTTTTTTTTTTTAAGAAATATATGAAAGTGGCCTCGAGACGCAGGTACAAGAAGTTAGGGTATTTTCATCTACTGCAATCCAAACTTTAAGCATCCTGGAAGGGGAAGGGGAACATGGGAGTCAAGAAGAGAAACCAACCAGAATAGTAAATAGGCTGTGTAAAGTGGAAAGGCTTTAATATACCCAGAGAAAATGATAGAAACTGTGAATTTTTAAACTGTAGCTTTACTTTGCTTTATTCACAGGCTGACTGTGAATATTTTCCTGAAGTTCTGTTATCCCTCTTCCTCTGTACATATCAATGTGAAACCCAGATGTAGCAATGTCCTCATTCAAGACACACTTGTTGGTTCCTGAGGAACGAAGAACTAATAGCCATTGATTATGCAGATACTTTTACTTGGTCATAAAAAGATAAGAAATTATGTGTGTGACTCTGCTTGCTTTTAATTGTAATAGAGCCCATATTCATGGAAGGAAAGTACATTTCCTTTTTTTCATAATTGCTAAGAATGTATTTTTTTTTTTTATATTGCCTGTACACCAAAAACGTCTTCATTATGAAGTCACACTGAACAGAACTGAATGGAGCATAACGCATCCAGGATTGATGTTAGTTGGTGCATATTTGAAAGATTTGTATTTAAAATTGCAGATACTATTCATAACTGCTTTCACATAATAATGTTTTGTCATTTTATAAGGTGAATAACAAAAAAATCAGCTGTTTGTAGGAGATCTTCTGTGCTAGGCAGTAAATTTTTGGGGCTATAAAAGGTAGTATTGACTCCCTGTCAGCGAGAGTGTCCTTGCTGTGCAGTATATCTTGCTTCTTGTATTGCAGAGAAAGTAGATTTATACTTTACTATATGTTTGCTGAGTCCAGGTTTGTAATTGCTTCATAGCAGGAACCACTAACGAGATTAAAACTCTCCAACTCATATACTGAGGTTACAAGGTGTTGCCTGTCAAATACTATATCATCAGAGAAAATACTGTTCTTCTCTTTCTCACAAACACACAAAGCATTTTACTCGTTAACTTACATGTAAGTAATGCTTGTTTTATTTGTTATGGGTTCATAAGCCACTGACAAGGACAACAAGGTATCTCATTCTTAAACAAAAACAGATGGACATATTTGGACCATAGTTTTAAGTTATCCACTGGACAACAAGTTTATATTGCTTTCACTCATCTACAATAGTATATTCATAGAGATGTTTGGCTTGCTTTGATAATGATCAAAATGTGACATTATATGTAATGTTTTGTTATTATTCTATAGGTGGCCAGTTGAAAAATGCATTCAGCTCATTTTGCTTTCTTGTTCTAATATAGAATTTTTTTCTGTCTTCAGCTGGAGGTAAAAGCACAAGAACACTTTTATCTCCTGAGAAATATAGTTTTTCTTCTTTCAGATTGTTTTTTTTTTAATCAAGATGAAACTAGTCTAAATTTGTAAATTACCATCAAGGGATTTTGTACTTAGAGTTTTATCTCTAATTATAATTCAGTTAGATGCATTAGCTTTGGAGGTCTTTTGCACAGTTCAGTGCGTTCAGTTGAATTTTTGCTATTGTGATGTACATGCCAAATTAATTGGTCTCAGACTGAATAGGTTCATATAAAATTTAATAAAAAATATTCAGCTGATCTAAAGTCAGACAACGCAGTTTAGACTTTGAGTGTACATTTTGCATGTTATTAAGCTTAACATAATAGTGACACGAGTACCACTTGTGCATGACAAAAGTGGATTTACTTCCTGGCGTCTCCTCCCTAATCCCATCTTTTAGATGGGATTTCCATTTGTGGGATATATGACCATTGAGGTGACATTCTGCCTTAATGTGATGTAGTGGAGAGCCTCTCTGCTGTGCAGTCTGTCCAGTTTGCCAGATCACAGAGGGCTACTTAGACAGCTCCTGGTTATGGTTTCTTCCTTTATTGGTCTCTGATTCCCTGGTTTATTTTTGTTACTCTAATAAGGATCAAATCATGGTGAGTAATCATACTTGGGTTACACAGGAAAAAAATGCAAATAAGTGTTTATTTCTTTTGGTGTTCTTATGGTGTTATTAAGTTGAAAGATCCTTTTCCTTGGCATATTAACTCCACAGCCTGGTAATAGGCTAAGGAAGAGCCTTAATGGCTGTCAGCAGTTGATGCTTTAATCACCTTTGTTTTTGTATGTCATCCAAGCCCAACATTTGGCTGCAAGTTACGGTTGGCACCTGACACACATAGACACACTCTCTAGTCAAGGGGCTTAACATAAAGGGAGGGGAGACGACGGCGGCGAAGGGATTAAGGCTTCATGCTGCATCACTGTCATAATCCATTAAGCTAGCGGAAAAGGAGGAAGCCTGGACCTCAAACAGACAATTTTCAGAGGCAAGAAGGGATGCTATACTTCTCCTCAGAGTTTTAGAGTGAAACCGCAGAACAGTCACTCTCAAAGTTGGGTAATTTGATCTAAGTTTGGAGAGTAGTCCTAACAGCAATGTGGTAGGAAGTTGTAACACCTTACCTTTCCTGGCGGTAGAATCTTATTTATTTATTTATTTATTTATTTTGTTAAGAAAAAAAAAAGAAAATCATTTGAAGATGTGACTTTTTCTTGTGTTATCCTAGAAACAAGTTTAATGTAGTCTTGAAGGTATCTACTATTGGAAGACATCCACGTTAATGATATCTGAAAAGTACACATCTGTCAGATTACCCACAAGCCATAATCATGTCATATGACTTGTCTTAGTATTGGGTGCACTGCTGAAATAGCTCTATAAAATCTTTGGCATCATTTGTGAAAGCTTTAAGAAAGGAAGAAAAAGTTCTCATCATTTCAGGCTGAGAAGTCATCCATTCTTTGTAGTTTATTTTTTTTATTTTTTTGAACATTTTTATTCGTTATTTGAATTTGGATGACAGTATTTCGAAGAAGCCTTGAACACTGTAAGAGGCAGTGATGTTCAAAAGCCAGCCTGGAACCCTGCTTCTTGGCATACTGCTCATTGAACTCCTGCCATGTTAGACGAAGGATCCTTAAAGTCTTGGGTGGGGGGTTGGAAAGGACATCTGGATTATCAGTGACATCTTGTAAAGGCCAAAGTATGGTTTAACAATGGCTTGACAGGAACATGTTTATAATAAGATTGTTTTCAGCAGTAATGTGACAGTTCAGATTTGATGTGGTATAGTAGTGACCTAAACATGTTGCAATAAACTAGTATTATAGATGTTAAAGTTTCTCTGTGCAATATTTACCATATTATAATAGTAGATATTATATTAAATAATATAATAATACTATATAATAGTACTATAATAGACAGGGGCACTTGTACAAGTATTCTGGGCAAGGCCTGCTGTGAGCAACTCAAATCTATTATATTGATCAATCTGTGGGTCTATTGTGGCCATTTTAATAAATGAAGGATCTAATTCTAATACATTTTAATTATTAAAATATGTTAGAAACTATATTTGTCTCTTCAGCACTGACATGCAATTAAAAGATGATGCCTGGAGTGTTTGCATATGAAATTGTACACATGCATCTCAAAAAATGTTAATATTGTGAAAAAGTTAAACACTTTCTACCAGTTACATTGAATTTTTTTAATTTCTTTAGTATTTTACATGTATTCTAGACTCAGAAACTATATTTCAATTTTTTTTTGTTTTCATTTTGACAACCCCCCCCCCCCCCCCCCCCCCTAATTATTCT
>VURO01029844.1:14936-27012 GCA_015108175.1 Pelvicachromis taeniatus | reverse complement strand
GGGATGAGGGCACAGAGAGACGGCAGACGAACACCATGTTACGCAGACGAACCAGCACTCGACAAAGGGAAACACGGAGCTTAAATACACAGAAGGTAATCAAGGGAAATGGCACACAGGAGGAAGACACAGCTGGGGACAATCACACCGACGAGGGCAAGGGATGACACTCACATGAAGCACAGGACCAGGAACTACAAGACTTTCAACATAAAATAGGGAACACATGGAAGACAGACTCAGACATGACTAAACACAGGGGCTTGACTACAAGGACATGGGCAGGGGAGAGCAACACAGAACACAAAACCACAAAGACAAAACCTGGCATATAAAATAACCAAACTGCATAAATAACTCAGGGCATAGAAAAGACAATAACCTAACACAGAAAGACCCAATGTGGCAGGAAAACACACACACACACCCACCCACTGGGTCACGGACCCAGGACCGTGACAGAATTGTGATACATCCTGAGATTTGATTTTCACCCAGGTGTCATCTACATACCTGAAACAATGATTTGGTGGTGTTCCAGGGTAGGATAACAAAGCCCTCTTTTCCACTTTTTCCATGTACAAATTGGCCACAATGGGTGAAACTGGGGACCCCATGGCACACGCATGTTTCTGCCTGTAGTGCTGACCCTTGTATGTGAAATAGGTGGAATTAAAACACATATCAAACACACTTGGTCGGTGCTGAGAGTGGTCCCGTTGCTGCAGTCAGGTGAAACTGAAGAAGTCACTTGAATGAGTGATGAAATATTTCTCCTACTGATAACTCTACATTCAGATGAACACAATCAACTTTTCGGGTTCATTACATTACAAATGACAGTTCAAATAAAACCTATCTGTACAAATGTTCGACACATAACACACTGATCAATAATTAGTCATTCGTTATCTTGTAATTAAACATACTGATGAAAAAATGTCTGTTTCAGTTTGGTAATGATGACATGAATATTTAAGAGACGATGGGGCTGAAATGAGTTTAATACTCCAAAATTGTGTTTGAAAGTGGCTTTTTAGATGCAGCTGGCATACAGTCTGAGTTCTCAATATTTTATCTTAACTTTGTTTGAACTAATTGAGAGTTAGTTCAGGATTAAATTGTGTAAAAAACATTTTGAAAGGCACAGACGTTTGAAATTCAGCGTCAGAACATCAACCTATTCTCCACTGAAAATCATTGAAAGTCTCAGTATTGCAATTGATTGATTACCCTGAGTAGGCAGATCATAAGCTCCATAATGGATCAGCAATCATGTCTGCTCTGAGTCATTTTGCACTGCAGGACAAATCCAACAGACACAAGGATCGCAGATCCAGACTGGATGTGAATCCGTTTTGGATTCATTCATTGCAGCGTCTTCTTTCCCAAAATGATCCGTATTCCTTATTTAAAATGGCTCCCAAAACTATGCTGAAATATTTAAAATCTATGAAAGTGTCGACTTTTCTAATAGCATGTTTGCCTTTCCTGATAAAACTTTGCATTCATTAGTGACTTGGAATGCTGACTCTGCCGCTGAATCATGGTGCCAGAGCTCCATACATTATGACTTTCATTATTTGGTCACTCACATGCTTAACTCAGCGTGAACATAATCAAAGGCCAACATATAAATCTGTTGTAAAAAGCACAGGTGATTGATGCTGAAGCAAATCTTAATTTGGTATTAGCACATAGAGCATAAAATAAATATATAAATTCCAGAAAATGATCAGTGCTTTCTTGTATTTCTAAGGCGATGGTTGTACTTTGGAGCTCTAAAACTGAAACTGGATCCATGTAAACATTAAAGCTTATTATCCCATAACCTAATAAAGGAGGTTTGTGACTTTGTCACAGATCAAAGTGAAATTAATCAACAGTGTAAAAGAGACTCAGCAGCAGATTAGAATCAATTACAGCATTTAGATTCATTTTTGATAAGACCAAGTTAATATATGCATGCATAGTTTGCACTTCAATGATTTTAGTAAGGTACACTAAAGCAGCACGTATCAAAAGCACTCCCCCAGTAAACAATCTATATTGCATGTAAAACCTTTTGTTACTGTAGTCGTTTTCTGACCGTTTCTGATGCCTTAGTTGTAGGTATACAATTGAAGAGTGAAACCATATCAGGACAATAAGATTTTAGTGTACGTTTATGGACAGCAGGAACACACACGTAAAGAAAAATCTTAAAACATGTGGTTATTCCAACTGGGCCTTCCAGATGCACAGGAAAGAAGGTCAGAAACCAACCAGGGAGAAAAAGAATGATAAACGAACAACGTTGTCATCCCTTTTGTAGCAGGTCTGTCAGAGAAACTCCAAGCACGACATCCCAATCCAGACCCAGCTACACCCTTAGATGAAAACTGGCTCTGTCAAGGTCTGTGGAATTAACAGATCGGGCATGATGTGGAGGACCCAAATCCAAACTCTCGGAGACAGAATAATCTTAATAAAGGCAAACCATTTATTAGGCTGATAACCCATGAACAAAGGACTAAGCATAAAATACATAAAGGAGTGATGCAGAGGAACCAAAGTATATGAATAGAACTTAGGAACATAAACCATTTCTCAAAAACCCAACTCTAAGCACGAAAACACTGGGTCAAAGACCCAGACCCAAGGACAAAACTCACAAACAAGCTATGCAACATAGTGTATGCTGTGCAGGGAAAAGTGCTTAACACCTCTACATTGGAGAAACTAAACAACCAGTCCATTAACACATTGCACAACATAGAAAAGCCACCCCAACAGGACAAGAGACACCTGTACTGTAAGGATGCAGGTCAGTCGTTTGACGATGCCAGTGTTTACATTTTGGATGAAGAAGGCAGGTGGTATCAAAGAGAAGTAAAATAGACCATCTATGTCCACTCTGTGTAGTCATCATTGAATAGAGGTAGCGGCTTACAAAATTTCACAAATGTCCATTGGCTTTCTTTCCAAGCTCATTAGACTACTGTGGCCTGAATGACTGAGAACCTACACAGACATATTGGCCTCTAGTGTTGTTCACCACATTCCCACTGAGTTCTTGATGATGGCTCTTAGAGACTATATGTATATATATATATGTACTTTTAGCCTAAGAGAACAATGGGTCAAAGTGAGTGCTTCAACCACAAAAGGTGTGGGTGAAGGAAGTTAAGCTTTTGCAGCAACATGTTTTTATTGAAATGTTGTCTTGGAAATGGATCACGGGGAGGGGAAAAATGATCAATGTATAAATGCAAAAGTCTGAGGGAATGCCCCTCAGATCTGCAGGAGGCCCTTGTGCTGCGCGGATCTCCGTCCATGGAAGTAAATAAAGCTTTTGGTTGGAACTCCTGGTTTGTGAGTGATATTTAATCCAGCCCAGAGATACAAAGAACTGGGATTCTTTAATATATATATATCCCTGTCATTTAACACAAAGAAAACTCTTTCATGTCTAACATTAGAAAAACAAATCAGCAATATGAACTTTACTTGAACAATATTTACATGTCCTAAGAGTTAATCTGTCTTTCATTCCAGCTACATTTGCGATGAAGATCAGTGTGGAACATGATAAGAAAACAGGCAAAAGCCATGTGGTGTCAGCTGCAACAATCATGCCAGAAACCATCCAAAAGAATGGGATAAAGGTGTATGATGATGGACATAAGTCTGTGTATGCACTGCACCCAGGGAGAACTAAACTCCATAGTGAAACAGTTGGAGAGATGACCCCCACTGAGGTAGAAGAGCTTCTGCATCAGGCCACTGATAAGAATGTACCTACTGAGGTGCAGTACCATCTACCTGTGTATTCCGTACCCTATATAGGGACAAGTAGACAATCAACAACAAGGAAATCAACTAAATCACTACCAAAAACCTCAAAACCCAGCCCCTTACAGAGTACAAACTCATTCAGAAATGGATCTCTAATCCTAAATGAGATAAAACACTGCAGCCAAGGCCGGCAGGAACAAAACCCCCCAAACAAAACTCCTCTATCGATCTATCAAGACTCGACTCCAAAAGTACGACGAGTTGAAGAAAGTGCCAAACTGCACTCTCCAGAGCAGACCAAGTGTGACAACTTTTTAATACCCCAGTCACACTTTAGCACCAAAGGTCCAAGAGCATTCATCAACAGCAAGGCAGATACAAGCAGTCTGACCACAGCAGCTCTTGTTTCGGTTAAATTCAGGCCTGAAGGAATGCCTGCACCCAAAGAGCCAGACTACAGAGCATTAGATAGATATAATTCTTCAGTAGGCGACCATAAATTTGATTCTGATCCCTTGCTCGGCAGCTCAGGTGACTCTAACAAAGATATACCCTCTTGTGCAGAAAATAATGTCTCTCTGAACCTTGTCAGCATACTGCCAGGGGAGCTGAAGTTAGAACCCATAACAATGATCTTCATGGGCTACGAGAATGCTGAGGATGAGGAAGACATTCAAGCTGAGTTGGTGATTATTGACAACAGTTCTGATAATAATGACAATGATGATGATGAAAATGAAAGCAACAGGGAAGAGTATCTTTTATACCACCCACAGGGGTACATAAGCAAAGTATTTCAACCCAAAGTGGGCATAGCTACGGTCATAGAGCTCAGAGACATTATTGAAGATACCTAAACAGACTGGGAGGATTTAGGACTCCACAAGAATGGGAAGGAAAAGTCCTTATCCTCAGGGGGTGGATGAAGCAGTTAACAGAGGAAAGATCAATGTAGAGAAATGAAGCTCAATCAAACCGGAAAATGAGAAACTGAATTGTTTGAAGAAGAATAGAATATGTGAGGTGATTTTTCTCCCCCAGCATTTCTTTGATTCTTTCTTTGTCCTTTTTTCTGGTAAATGTGTTCATAAATGCATTTTCTGCTGCCGATCCAACGTAGTACTTCTGAGACTGCCAATCTTATGCAATAGCAGGACAAATAATTTGTAATTCGTGCCATTATTAAGCCTTAACTTGACATGTAGATGTCTTCTCCTGAGTGATAGAAACACCTGATAGACTTTTTGTTTATTAGCACCTGTGCCATTGGTATTTCAGTTTAATTTTTGTCATTCAATACGTTTGTTGCTTTGTCACTGAGTTACATTAAATGGTACTCTGCTGTAAATGAACTTGTGCTCTTACCTTTGAGGGTTTTTTTTGTTGGTTACGTCTTAAATTTCTGTTGGCAGTTATCTACCAAATTCCCTTGTCTGTAGTCCACTTCAGGAGGTGGAACGTGAGAGTTTGGTATTAGTGAAATGCAGGACTTCTACTAGGACCCAAGGGACATTAACATGTCAAAACATTAAAACCTTTGTTATAAAAATATTCAATTAAATTGTATTTATATAATGCCAACAACAGGTGTCCCAAGGGACTTTAAATTGTAAGGTAAAGACCATACAATAACACAGAGAAAACACCAACAACAGTATGACTCTTTACAGTGTACTATATTGTATAAATACAGGGGCACAAAATACTGATATTTTATTAAATTAATTAATATACTGGGAATACTATGAATCCTCCTGTCATCTCACCTGATAGGAGGCAACCTTTCTGCAAACAGTGACAGTCTGACTCGGACTGACTGCAATCACTCATAACGTCTTTGTGAATGCAGACAGATTACAAACACCTTGCCATCAGAATGAATGAGTCTGTCTAAACAAGCACAACTCAAAGGAACCAGACACAACTGGCTGCCAGGTGGTTGTATTCTGCTTATATTCCTATAGAACAAGAAGGTTGCTGAGCACAAATGTAATAATTAAATATGAATTTCTGTTAAATGCAAATGTCCGGCTGTGTAGACAGCAACGGGTGATTTTCTATGATTTATCCCAGTTAATTGCTTTATTATCAGAAATACTAGATTGTATGTAACAGATCTGGGACCAACATTGACAACTTTGATCCCATATAATCGCAGACTGACACCATCTCATGGCAACAATTCAATTCATTTGGCGCTATATAAATTTTTATTTATATAGCGCCAAATCACAACATCAGTCGCCTCAAGGCGCTTTACATTGTAAGGTAGACCCTACAATAATACATACAGTGAAAAACCCAACAATCATATGACCCCCTATGAGCAAGCACTTTGGCTACAGTGGGAAGGAAAAACTCCCTTTTAACAGGAAGAAACCTCCGGCAGAACCAGGCTCAGGGAGGGGCGGGGCCATCTGCTGCCACCGGTTGGGGTGAAAGAAGGAAGACAGAATAGAGACATGCTGTTGCATGTATGCTTGACAATCTCATTTTGAAGCAAAAAACAAACAACTGAACTAAGATAAATTTACCATATTGATTAAAACAAATCACCAAAGTTTAACTTTGAGGACACAATTTGCAGTTAAAACAGGTCCGAATGTTGCAAAATGTAAAAAAAATTGCGATATTATCATATTGTCTGGTGATTCCCACTAGCTAGTTATGTATCCAGCTACAGTTTGCTGCAGCTTTGAAGGAGTGTATCCCTTAATGTAAGTGCTGACACTCAATGCTTTTGCATTATAAATCCCTACAATCTGGTGAAAAGTCTGGAGTACTGGAGAGTGGAGAATATTCACTGAGTTTTTGTTAAATGCTGCACCATCAGTGAGATGTGGTTTTGTTTACATTTCTAATGTAACTGTTAACTGGTGTGCTGCTATGAACTCTGCGATTAAAGAATTACCTCATCGGCTAAGAATGACGGTGCTGTTTTTGACAGTGGGGGCATCTCGCTAATATAAACTACTTTCATTAACTGTCCTCATAGAGTTGACATAACATGTTATTTGAATTGAATATGCTTCCTGACAACAGGGCCCTTCTCTACCAAGAAATAAACTCTTGAGTTGATCAACTCTGTTTCAGAGCAGCTAATTACAGTATGTACATTGAATCAATTTGGGCCCTTTTGTAATAGACAGAATAAAGTTTGATAGAATATATCATTTGATTATGATGTCCATGCTCATAATTTAGTCAGCTTGAACTTTGATTAGATGAAGATGATTCCAATCTTTTCAGAAACTCTAGAATATCAGTTTCCTTTGGGATTGCTCCTGCTCACTCCTTTCTTGTAAATAGCATCTGTGTTGGCCTTTCAGCACAGCCTCTTGTTAACATATGGGGACTTGGGTAGTTGTACTTTTCTGTTAAGATGATCATGTACTGCTCCAGTAATGTTGAGGTCTAATCTCTGAGAGTCTAACCTGTGACTAAAAGTTCTGGGTAAGTTCTTAATGCACTGGTAGTTTGGCATCATTGTCAAACTATGTTGGTTATGAAAAGCATGTGAAATCTTGCAGCTTCTGGGATCTCAAAAACACGGAAGTGTTTTAAACCTTCAGTTAATTAAATGTCCACCAGAATCCAGCAGCTGCAGAAAGGGTTGACAAAGAGTCAGAGTCTGTTCAGCAGGGTGTTTGTTTAAACTTAAGAACTTAATGAATTTCTTCAGAAATAACATTTTAACCATTATATAGACCATTATAGGAAATCATTACCATCTCACATAACCATCATATTATTATGAATACCCAGAATAGAAAAGAATGGCCCTTTATTGTCATTGTGCATGTACAAAGAAATTATGGGTGCTCCACACCAACTGTTCAGGAATAAAATTGAAATAGTAAGACATGAGAAATAAATACGAATAAGTCAAAGGCACACTTTGGAGAAAGAACAAAGTGCTTGGAGGTAGTGCAACGGTCTTGGTCTGGCAGAGGTAGCTCAGTAGGTAGAGTGTTTGCCCCATGGTTGGAAGGTCTGGGGTTCAAATCCGCTGAAGGGCTACCCTGAGGTACCCCTGAACGTCTCTACACACTACTCCCCGGGTGCTGGATTGGTCGCCTCCCCACTGCTTCGCTGACTGAATGGGTTAAATGCAGAAGACTCATCTTCTACGGGATAAATAAAGTAAACATTCTTCTTATTATCATTAGTATAGACCAGTGGGCGGGGTGCAAGGGGTCACCTGTGACAGCCCTGGTTTTCCTGAGACAGGAGGATCTAGCAACTGGTAACTTCAGCAGAGATGTGGGTGCCCAGAAAACCTGAAGGTAAAGACAGCTTCCACCCGTTTTCCATTTATAATGAGAGGGGAAGGACCTGTCTGTGTCTCCTGAAGTCCATTATTGGTTCTCTGGTTTTAAGGATGTTCAGCTTGAGGTTATTTTCTGAGCACCAGCAGGACAAGTTCTTTGCCTGCCCAGCAGAGCAGGAGGCAGGGGGGGATCTGAAAGATGTCTGGTATTATGGTGTTAAATGCTGAGCTGTAATCCATGAAGAGCATCCAACATAGCTCTTCCTGTTCTCCAGATGGCTCCGTGCTCTGTGAACACTGATGGTGATGGCATAGGTGGACCAATAAGCTCTGTAAGCACACCGATGAGGGTCAAGGGAGAGGGTTAGACAGTTTCTGATCGAAGTGCTTCATGAATACAGACGTGAGGACTTTAGGTCTAAAGTCATTGAGGCTGTCTACACCAGTCTTTGTGTGGATGAGAATGATAGTGGAGTTCTTTAGACAGGTGAGATGGGATGGGTCAGGGAGAGGTTGAACAGCCTGGTGAGGATCCCTGCCAGTTGGTCAGCGCAGGCTTTGACCACAGCCCTCGGGATGCCATCAAGGCCAGCAGCTCTCGGTACTGTTCATTAAATTTAAAGGAAAGTCTGGGTTCAGACTGAGACCAGAATGAGTAGAATGGGAGGCAGAGCCTTCAGTTTTCAGGCCCTCTTCTGCCTTTAAGAGTAGGCTTAAAACATTTTTGATAAAGCATAGTTAGGGCTGGATCAGGTGACACTGAATCCTTATTTAGTTATGTTACTGTAGGATGATACACTCCATTCACTTACATTACTTTCTTTTCACACTCGTCTTTTGACTTTTCATGTGTTGATCACTGTCAAGTGCTTGCTTACAGCAGATTGTCTGATCGGTGGGTTTTCTCTGTATTAGTGTAGGGTCTTCAGCTTGAGTGCCTTGAGAAAACTGTTGTTGTCATATGGTGCGACATAAATATAAACAAACTGAAGTGAACTGAATTTAATGTAGGTTTAATTTCAAAAGATAATTAGTGAAATTTGAATTCATGTCACTTCCCTTCCCACCACAGAGAAATAAGCACGTGTTTCAGATCAGTCCCACTGTAGGCTAGAACGTGTCCAAAAGGACTGGACGATCTCCTGTCAGCTTCATTGTGTTCATCACAGAAAGCTCAAGTATTGGCTGCCTCCAGTGTACCCCTCCTTCCACCAGCTATCCAATCAGAGGCAAGAGCAGCAGGGAGAGCTGCCAGTATAAAGCTGCACTCAGAAACAGAGCAGAGCCCTCTGCATTAGCCTGCCACTCTCTCTCAGGTAGGTCCATTCACACAAATACACACATCGCAAAGTTTACCTGCGTTACAGAGTCACGCTGCATTATCTACTTCATCTTCTAAAATGGAAATGGTGCTGCTTGTTATTGATGTGGATGTAGTGATGGTGCAAGCCTCACAGCAGAGTAGATTTACTGGGTTGATAGGTGCACCAGTCTGTGTGTGTGTGTGTGTGTGTGTGTAGGTGCGTGCACGTGTGCGTGTGTGTGTGTGTGTTGGGGGGGTTATTTACTAGTCGTTAAGCAGGGAGGTTAAATGGTCCTTTTAGAGAGTGGAGACATTTGTTCTTTATGTTGTTGATGGAAATCATACTTTCATTTTGGACCTGAGTGCTGGATTAACTGTAAAATTGTACACTTTGTGTACACCCTTGTGTGGCCTCATGTGTTTTGCTTCGATATAGGAATGAATGTCATATGCATGTATATGATATACAGTGCTGTGGAAAAGTATTTTTGCTGATTTGTCACACTCAACACACTTTCTGGTCATCAAACAAATTTTAATATCTTTTTAAATAAAAATAACCTGAATACATACAAAATACAGTTTTTCACTCAAAGGGAAAAATAGAGGAAAAAATGAATTCACCCCTAATAAATGGGCAAAGAACAGCCTGTTTCTTGTGATGACAAAGCATCTGAATCAAACTGACGTCTGGCCACTGAAACCTTCATTTTATTTGTTTGAGGCATTCAGAGGTGGACCT
This sequence comes from Pelvicachromis taeniatus, assembly GCA_015108175.1. Taxonomy (NCBI): domain Eukaryota; kingdom Metazoa; phylum Chordata; class Actinopteri; order Cichliformes; family Cichlidae; genus Pelvicachromis; species Pelvicachromis taeniatus. Next base: position 16,920 of record VURO01029844.1, on the reverse strand, counting down.
GTTGGGGTGTTTCAGGTCCTAACACGAGTGGGCTTAACCTTCAGAAACCGTTGAAAAGGGTTACAAAATCACACAAAGGACATACTAATAGATTGTTCCTGATTTTCTTCAGATTGTGACATGACGCGTTGCTTTTTGATCCATGTCACTTTGTCAGAAAGGTTCTATTTAAGTGATTTCTTGATAAACAGGTAATAATCATGCCTGTGTGTAGATCATGGCAGACATATTTGGATGTTTTTTTTTACCTTAATGAATGAAATCATTATTTAAAACTGAAATATGTAAGTGTGGCAAATCTGCAAAAGCATTAGGTTCTGTAGGTTCTGGCTGCCACCAACATGCTGAACGCTTATTATTAATATCATGTGTTATTCGTCTCTTCTCTGCCGGCCCGTACCCCATGTTGTCCTGGCAGATGGCGATGGAGGTATTTGTTATCATAAGTCGCATGTAATCTAAAAAACCCCCCCCAAAAAACATAATCTGAGCAAATATTTTCATTTCATGAGTGCAATCGCTTGTAAGTTCAAAAACCCACGCATATAACTGACATGCACAAAAAGCCAGAGTGTGTGCTTTGTGTGCAGTTTCAGGCTATTGCAGGGTGCTCTTTGCACTTAGAGACCAATCCTGCAGAAAGCCAGCTTCTGCTTTTATTGCACAACTGTACCATTAATCTGTACAGTATTACATACTGTAGCTGTCATGATTTACAAAAAGAAAGAGCAACGCTCATACTGAGGGCCAGGTAAGGACGAGTACATCAGAGTATGTCTCTGGTCAAAATACAGACATTTAAAGCTGCCAACAAAATGGCAGCAAACACAGCGGACTGAGCATGAGAGTGCTTCACAAGCTGCCCTCCAATTCAACCCCTTTGAACATGTTTCTCAGTATTAAAGTGAAACCAGTGATAAATTAGTACATCCACACGTGCACAATAGAAACAACAAAGCCGTCAAACTTCACTTTCAAAAAGTCAACAAATCACCCAGACACAAAGTTACTGACAAATGTAGCACAGATCACGCTTTCATAATGTTGCTAATGTTATGTATGCACAATTAAAAATAATATAACTTAGCTAATAAATTGTGGTGTGAAATAGCTCCAGCTGAGCTATTTCACTGTATGAACTGTATTTTAATACATAACATTTGTACTTCTACTTCAGTAAAAGTTTATTTTTCACAGAACATATATATACTATTACTCCTTTTTTTAATTTTTTTTTAATTTTTTTACTATTACTCCTTTTATATCAGATTTAGGATTATTGATAACCAGAATATGATCAAAGTGATTTCTCACTGTTTATGGAAACAATCTAATAACCACAGATCGAAGTACTAACAGAAACTGCTCTTTAATAATGGACTAATTAGTCTCTTCATATATATATATATATATATGAACTACTCATCAAGGATAGCCTGTCACATCCTCCTCTCCTGATCTGTAATATGTAGATGAAGTGTTACACTGGAGCCTGAACCCAGAGTGAGTGGAGCGCTGGAGCCAGATGTATAGTAGTGTGAAGCACACTCTCTGGCAACATAAGCACGTTCTATATTTGTTCACACTTGATAAAATTCAGTTTACTTCATCGACTAAGAAACTATTTTTCTGTTTTCTTGGGACTGAAGCATGTTTGTCATTATTATGATTTAATTTTTAATCATAAAAAGATGCGTAATACTGTATAACAGGGTCAGCAGTGCACAGATTTCAGGACTCTTTTGGTTTAAAGGATTTTTTCATTTCCACAGCTCCACAGCAAACAATAATGCTGGTAATTCTAATGCAAAACTTTATTTTCCAAATTGGAAACAAATACGGTTTAAGTGCTTATGTTGGTGCCAAGCTGTAATTTGATCCAGTGCAGTGACCTACACTGTCCATCAAAGTGACCAGTTACATTAGGACTGCCTCTTCCTTTGAAGGCCTCCAAACATTTTAAAGACAGTTAAAATGTCTTTAA
>VURO01029840.1:0-20872 GCA_015108175.1 Pelvicachromis taeniatus | reverse complement strand
TTGCCTTTCATTCTTTTTGCTTTGTTGTGCCATCTCACTGGAAGTTGAATGTTTTAAATGCGGTTGAGCCGTACTTGCATATATGAAAGCCTGTTAACGTCCATGTTAATTTATTGAATTATTCAGTTAGAGCAGTCGTATGTATAACACCTAAAATAGTACTGTAAAGTTATCTGCACTAAATTGAAGATATTTGTAGCTGCAAATCACCAGTGTGCTTCTGCAGTAGGCCTAACCACAGAGAGTGTATTTAGGTTTTTTGTTTGATTACATTAACAACTTTTTCTTTATTCAGAAGCAGAAGGCCTAAAGTGGAGGTGCCTGGATGCCATGGTGGTGGGACCTTCTGTGCACTGTGCTTATTTATGCACCCTTGGTTTGAGCTGCACCATAGTGTGAAAGTGTGTGTGTGTGTGTGTGTGAAGGTGTCAAATGGCATTTCAGCTTTAAAAATACTAAAGATGTGGAAAATGAGGACCTTTATTTATTTACAAATACAAAGATTGTTTTTCTTAACCCCTAATTAATACTTCATAAAATACTTCAAAGATAAAAATGACAAAAAGAAAAATCCAGACAAAACATGAAGCTAGGACTGATGAACTGAAGACAGACGTAAATCTCCTGCTATGACTGCTGGTACATACAATCATGGGAACAGAGAAGGATCCTGTGTCACAGGTAAGAATGCAATGGCAGCAGAGCAGACTCTGTTACTAGATAGTGCTCAAGACCTTCAGGAGGCCTCTGCCTCTGTGCAAATTAGTAAAATATTGTTAGCACTCGTTAAAGACATTAAACATTTGAGCTGAGCCACGCTCCCTTAATCACCTAAGAAGAAGACATTTTTAGTAATTGAGAGTAAGAGCAGACTGAGGTTTCTCTTCGTCAGAAATAACTGAATGACACGTTAACAACAAGAAAAAGTGGATTCTGTTCATCTGGACGTAACGTTTTCAGTGGGAGAAATTAAAAAGGTTGGAAAGAAGCGTCTACATCCAGATGAACAGAATCAACCTTTTGGGATTTCCTTTCTGGGATTATTGAGCATCAAGGAGGAACAATCGTCTTTGCTCTTCACTTGTTTACATGGATGTGTGCAGACTCGTGTAGACACTGTGCTTGTTTACGTGGTGTCTGCAGTCTTTCCATCAGAGAGCTCGCAGATGTTGACAGCAGCTGTAAGATGCAAAAAGCACTGTTAGTCCTGGACTAACCTTTATATACAATATGCATAAAACCTTTTTTTTAAATGCACTGATCTGAGTAAAAAAAGAAAAAAATGTTTACTTACAAGGTGTAAAGTATTTTTCTGAAGTAAAAGGGAAACAAAAGAATTTTAAAATCCCAGAGGAGTTTAGTTTCAGTCTGTATTAGAGGATCAGGTGGGGTTTGGTTTAAAGTTCAACACGGCCAGGCGTTAAACCAGATTTTAAACCAAACTCTGATCATAACCTGTTCCTGAAGAGTAATGTGTTCAACATCGGTGACTATGGTGAAAAGAGAACCACTTCCATGACACAGAACACTCTGACTTTCAGCCCGATGTAGCTCGCTTAAAACACTCGCTAAAAATACTCCTCGGATCATTTGAGTCTCTCACCTTTCTTCTTTCTGTAAAACGCAAATCCAGCGACGGCAACGAGGATGACAACAAGAAGAACAATGACGATGATGGCCCTGTGAGAGAACTTCTCTGCTCAGGACAAAAAAAACAAAACACAAATGACACAAAGAAAATTAGCAGATGACGTTGATAACAAATACATCCATCCTATAGCAGAACAGATGCACTAATATTATATTACTAACATTTTAATACTTTTGTAAGAGCCTCGGTAACATTTCCCCAAATCTAAATCTAAACTTTCAGACAATCCACAGAATGAGCAAACCAAATGAGTCAAACAAGCGTTTCTCACCTTTTGTAATGTTTTCCTTCCAGTTTGTTCTGATCACTGATTTATTCAGTTTAGTGACAAAGTTCTCCTCCACATCGGAGAGCTGAAACACACACTCGTATCGTCTCCAGTCTTCAGGTGTGGCTGAAACGTTCAGATCAACACTCATCTGGAAGGTCCCATCGTTGTTGGGGAGGATCTCTCCAGGATGCACACCTTCATGAAGCTCCTCTCCGTCTTTCCTCCAGAACATCTCGGCTCTGTCAGGATAGAAACCTGTAGCGTGGCAGCTGACTGGAGAGGAGGGAGTCCTCTGGAGGAGAGACAGTGAGGGAGGAACTGGAGAAAGGGAGGGGTGAGAATGGATGGAAGATAAAATGATGAAAAAAGAAAATCTGATAAGGAAAGAAGACAAGAATAAACAATAAGAAATAAAATAAGGAGAAAAAGAAACACTGACAGTGAAGCAAGTTTAGTCTACATGTTAGATGAAAAACATCGCTGCAGCAGTAGGAGATAACTGACATAAACTCAAGATGAACTCAAAGATGTGAAAATCAAATCAAAACCTGATCTGTAATTCAGAGCAGAGTGAGCCAAAGAGTCACCAGCTTTACAGGTTGTATTATGACTCACTGTTTAAATTTCAAGTAAATCCATCCTTCAAGTTTAAAACAACCAGCAGGTGGCGCTAAAAGACAAGTTGGGGAATGCACGTTCTTCTTCCCTATTCGTCGCCACAGCAGATCACCCGTGTGTCACACCAACACCCCTGCATGCCCTCCTTCACTACATCCATGAGCCTGCTCTGTGGTCTTCCTCTTCTCCTCCAGCCTGCCGGCTCCATATTCAGCATCCCTCATCCAGTAAATCCACTTCCCTCGGCTGCACATGTCCAAACCATTTAAGTCTCAGCAGGTTGTTCTGATCACCTTTCATCAAAGTTCACATTTTCTTAGTTCATGTCTGCATTTGGACTCTTTTTCTTCTAAAACATTTGCTTCCAATCCAAATAACTGAACATCATTTATAAATATTTCAGAGGAGCCCTAACGGAGTTAAACCACCCCCATGATCAGATATCAGACTTCATGTAGAACTATAAAGAATGTCCCACATATGGGGTAAACAAAGTATTTCTTGTCTTTGTCTTATATAACAGAACAAGGTACTTTTTTTTTTTTTACATTGAATGCAACAGGAAATGCTACCTGTTCTCTGCAGGGAGCTGTTCCCAAGGTCCAAAAACGATTTCAGCCGCCCTGGACAGATGTCAGTGAGGAAGGCTTCATTTAGTTTTGTTCTGTTACTGTCAGCATCCCAGCTCTGTTTGGTAGTGTTAGCCTCTGGTTTCAGTGAGGCCCATGACCATGTCTTCAGGTCCAGTTCCATAAAGTCTTCTCCATTATAGCCATACGTCAAAAAGCCAGACTTCTCTCCGCTGTTTTCCTCCCATTCGCAGCCACCTCTAGTCTGTAAGATGTGAAAACCTGGAGCGAGAGACAGAAAACACAGTGAGCTGTGATGCACATATGACAAAAGGATAACACTTTAGACAAATCTGAATCAGAATCATCTTTATTTAGCCACGTTCGTGCACACAAACAAAGAATTTCACTTCAGTTCACGTTGCTCTTCTGCATGCAAACACTAAATAAATAAATGAAAATTATTATGATTTTAAGGGATGTTCACATTAGGAAAGTCTGTCAAATTCTGGGCTCAACTGAGAAGAACAAAAGTGTAACTTTAAATCTTTTAAGATTTCCATAATTATTTGACATCAATCAGTTTCACTTATAATGATCTGATACAGTGATTATTGTGTATAAAGATAATTAAATAAAAAGTGCACCTTCAGTTTGGTTGAACTGCTGCTTTAAACTGACAATCCGCGCTCTGAAGGCGCTTGGCTGGATGTTAAAGCACTCGTGTTTGTACCACTCCCACAGCCGAGTGTTGTTATCAAACACTCTCTTCACCCAGTCCTGTCTTGGTTCCAGTATCCTCCTGCTGCTGTCACAGTAAACTGCCTCCACGCCGTCAACCACAGCAACACCAACAAACCGTGTGATGTTTGGGGCTCCAGCAGATCCAGTGAAGTAATTTATCAGCGAGTGTTTCACTGTGAGACAACATTTAGTAAACACAAATTAAAAGTAGATCCAACATTATGAGAAATATTAATAATAATAATATTAAAATATTATTTGTTCAGTATGTTTTGGTTGAAGCTGCAGAAAAGTGTGAGCAGTGACCAAATGTGGCAAAAGAAAAATAATGCAAACTACGTTCAACTCTTTAAAAACTGGATTCGGTTTATGCCATATTCTTATCATTCCTGAAAATGAGTGTTGAAATTTCGTTTAAAAAGTTCCGTTTCAAACAACTTTAAAGTAAACTCGGTCAGATTAGAAAGAGCTCAAAGATTCAGACGGTTTTCTTACCTGCAGATGAAACTGAACAAAAAAGAAGAAGCAAGAATAAAGCCATCCTGTAGCTACTGTTACAATAACTATTTACATTTTTACTCTCGATGTACGGTTACCGGAAACCAGTTCCGTTCAGTGCGTGAGCGACAAGGGCGTCTTCCTGTCTCGTTCTTTCACAGTAAAAGTCCTCATTCTGTATGTCAGTGAGCGTAGGCTGTTTTCTCTCTGTTATTCTGTCCCTGACATACATCCTGACTGTTGTGCATAGAAATTTAGAAAGGTGTGGCTAGTATTGAAATAAACGTTAATCTGTAGTTGCCCATTGTAACGGAGCCTTTTTTTTCTTTATAAAATTCATATAAAAAAATCCGTTCTTATTTTGTTAATTTAATATACACAAATTAAAAAGGACACTCACGCTAAACACATTTTCATCGTACAAATCTATGCCAACTCCACAACATAAAGTGTGGCATTATTGAAACTTTGCGTTATAAGTTTTATAATAGATATTGTGTGACGACCTGACGGATCGACGGGGCGCTGATCAGCTGTTGTCCTGCTTTTCTCTCTCTCTCTCTCTCTCTCTCTCTCTCTCTCTCTCTCTCTCTCTCTCTCTCTCTCTCTCTCTCTCTCTCTTGCCGGGGCGGAACTCATCGCGGGTTCATGCCCTCGGCCACACACACAGGAGGTCAGTCAGGGGAATGGAGACAGCTTGGGAAAATGAGTCATGGCTGAACAAAATCAGACGATGAAATAAGGGAATAAACTTTGAAGCAAAGCACAAGAGTTTGAATAATTATCAAAACAAAGCAGGAAGTGAAACGTGATACCTAAATAGGAAAATGCATGAACTGAGAAAGTGTCATGAACAAGAATCACAAAACTAAAGTAACAGAAAACGCTACCAGAACCAAGAACAAGGGTCTAAATGCACCAAGGAAATATAAGCCAAACTAACTCCACTAAGGACTTTCTGGGATTTTCTTATCCGGATGAGGCATCAAGACATTTAAAAACTTGCTTTTACTTTTTTTATTTTTACTATGCCACAGAGTTTAAAGCTCTCTCCTGTTCCCTACTTTTCCACATATGCAGACAGGAAATAGTTAACTGTACACCCATAATTTCATCCTGTAATTTCCCTCTCTCACGGGAATACAATCATTGTAAACAGACTTTCCTCATGTCTACTGACAGATCATTTAAAGTAATCACACTTCCCAGAGGTATACTATTTTAAGTGGAGAGAGAGGGACTTTTTCTACATAAAAGCTGAGACTGATCCCTTATGAACCTGGGCTTTCCTTATTTCATCCTCCACTATGTGAAATCCAAGCTGATAGGCTGCTATCAAAGCCTTTGTGTCCATTCTTTCCAATACCTTTCAAACATTAGAAGTGGATGCAATGGGCCTATAGTTACCCAGCTTGTTTGGATCTTTTCTGGGCCTTGTGATGTCAAAATCCATATTTTCTCATAATAAAGCATATTTGTCTTTACCCTTTTAACTTTTCCTGCTTTTAACTAAAACCCTCTTTAGTTCTTCAGTAGTAACAGGAGCATCTTTCATCGTTACTTTCTCCTCACAGCCTGCTTTTGTTTTGCAGCAAACGTATGCTGTTCTGTCCATACTGCCGCATCCTCTCCACTACTCAACACAGGATAGTTCCATTCAACACGTACCAGACTTCCTCCTTCCCTTTCCTGTACTTTTACAAATGGAACTTTCTGTTGACACCCTGAATTATTGTCCTGTTAAACTTTTCTGTGATAATAATGTCGCTAAAATCAAAGTTGTTTAACACTTTCCTCTTAACCTTTTCCCCAGTCGTATCAAAAATGAACTTTGCTGCTAAACCGTTGTGTTTTTGTATATTAGGTAATCATCACTTACTTTTTATGAACATATCAGTCACGCAGAGGTGCCAGGAAGCTGGACACAAACGTGAGAGCTAGTGTTGATTCTTTACTGGTATTTATATCTATTAATCAGTTACATTTCTCCTGTATTCCTGCCATCAATAATAAAAACAAGGTGACTCACATCCATGAACTCTTCCCACACCTGGGCTTTGAATTTGCTTTTGCACTTCCTCTTAATGTTCTTTGTGCACTGAAGTCTCCACACAGCAGAGAGCTCCTTTTGCTTACACCTATTTCCTCAAGCTCTGGTTTTCTGCATGGATTAAGACTCTGTACTTTTATAACTACTAACTCCAGTTCAGATCCAGTGCCCTAAAAGGAACACCCTCTTTAACAAAGTTGACACAACCTTCCTTGTCCTCATACTCACTGCCTCGTACACATTTTTATTGAAATAAAGGTTTAAGCGATGACTCTTGGATTCAAAATGAGAAACAAGACCTCCATGAATCCTGGAGGTCCTATTTTCTCATTCTGACTGTAAATGAACTCCTTTAAAATCTGGACCGTTGACAATCAAGCTTCCAGCAATCTACTGAAATTTAACAATGTTGCTATTAGTATCACTCACACTTTGCATCCTCTTACATAATACCCACAGTCATTTACCCTTTTCCTTCTACTTGATAATTAGATATTTCCAAAAGATTTAAAAAAGCTTTTATAAATAACAATATAAAGTTGTCAGTGCAACTGAACAGACAGTAACAATGATCTTACCATACTAATCTAAAAAAATCTAAAATTCTGCAGCGCTTCACATCAAACATCACATTAAGTCGGGTTTTAGCTCCTCCTGGTGGTACGTGATTTACATTTTAATGGATGCTCTGTTTAAAACGGGGTGGGCCAATGTTAACTGTATATGTTTATAAACTGCTACTGATGAGAACAATGACTGTCTATAATTGCTGTTCTAGAGGGGAAAGGCTTAGAATTAAATGAGACCATTTATGGGGGTGACAAAGTCGTATTTATCATGGGCGTACTGAATTTAAGCAAATTATAAGCGAGATGCTGTAAATCATTAAAAATGAAAAAGTTATGCAGCAGTTGGCCAGTTGCAGGACTTTTTAATCTAACAACTTGTCACCATGTAGATGGTTGAGGGCTTTTATGTGTCGGATGTTGAAAAATGATTCTAACTGGTTATCCAGTGAGTGCAAATTTTAAGACAGACTCCTGGCCAAGGATGTGATGAATTCAAAGTGAGAAAGTTTTTGCATAATTTCACTCTTAATTTTGTCTCCACTAGTCAGAAGCTCAGACAACAAAGCTCTTTAACTTTTCAGGAGTAGTTACGACTTTGGTTGGTTTTTACTTTAAACCATAATCTTCTCTGATCGTGTGTACAGTCATTTACAATGTAATTATATATGTGTTTTATACAAAGTTCCCGGCAGTGCCATTATCAAAAGCAACGTGATATTCTGCCCATCGGTGTCACAAACAGGATGCATCACCTGACCTCAAAGATCACCTCCTCAAAATACCTGAAATCACGCCAAGAATAACAACAGATTTCACCATAATGGAAAATTTTAAACTCCAGTACTTTTTTCCATCTCTATATAAACCTTCATAGAAGACATATTAAGTGAACCAGCCTTGGTTTTTTTTTTTTATTACACAATGCTGCAACACAACTTTGTGACTGTAGCACATTGTCTCCAAAAATATTCTAGAGGTTTTTGTCCCTTTAGATCAAATACATGCAGAGTTCTGCTGCTGTTTGATTCCTTTACAAGGGTAAACAAAACTCACAAACACAACTCGGTTGTGTGCACATTGATTTAGATTTCCATCACCCTGGGTGTACAAGAATTGCGTGGTTCACTACAGCAAACTTGGCACCATTAACCGCAGCAGCAACACAGTTTGGGTAGTTATCTGGATAACTAAATGTCTTGTGATTCTTGACTGATATTTACTATACTTTTCCAAACATAGTAGTTGTATTGCTCCTTTGTGAATTTCAGGAGTTGTATTCTTTTTGCTTTGGACTGTCAAAAATAATATCCCCCACGCATCAAAGTGAAAATCATTTAAACAAAAACAACAACAGAGAAAAAGGAATTATTGAAGTCCAAGTCATCTCTGTGGGCTGAAGGTTAGAAAGCATATTCAATATCACAGAAACACACATAAGCATAACCACAGTTATGACAAGGTGGAACTAAAATGGATATTTCTATGAAATGTGAAAAAAAAATGTAGAAGAGATTGACATGAGCAGATATTGCCTTGCAAACCACGAGGAAGTGAAAAACAAAAAAGGAGCAAAACATTCAAGCAGGTCAAGCGACTTTTTATTTTGGATGAGATCAGTGTGACTGACAAGCAGCCGAGTGGAAAAAAATGAAATACATAACAAAAAAAACAACAACAACAAAAGACAAAAGATGTTCTGTCTGTGTGTACGTTTTTTACATTTTTATTTATGTCGTTTTAAGTGATTTATATCTTTGTTATAAACAAAGTTTATTTGAAACTTTATGTGAAATAAAGCACAATCATAATTAAAATGCCACTGGCTTTTTAATTTCACTGTGAAAGCTGGGTGATGAAACAGGCTGATGCTTTGGCACATCCAGCTGTATTACACTCTTCACTCTAAAGTCAATAAAACAAGCAAATCTTAACATTGTTTAAGCAGCACGTGTGAATTCAGAATCTGCTTTAAAAGCACATTTTTAACATATAAGGTTCTACATGGACGGACCGAGCTTAAATATCAGAGCTTTGGTGACCTTATCACTCCAGCTGGCCTTTCCGATCCTCCTAACTCTCATTCACTCTCATTTTCAAACCAAAGGTGTGTTTGAGCCTTCCTCACCCGATCAGCTGACTGCTAATAGGTCAGTGTTCCCTCTGTTTTCCTTTCTGCTGGGCCACAGTTTACGACTGTTTGCATGGATGGAAGTGTATATGTTGGAATGAATGCCTGATTAAGAGTCTGTTTATGTCTCTATGTTTGTACATGTGTAGTTTTAATGTGTTCAAACTGTGAAGCACTTTGTAACTCTGTGCTTTGAAAAATGCTATAAAAATAAAGTTATGATTATCATCAATAATAATAACCCAGCGCTAACCCTAACCCTAACTGGAGGTGTGGACATCTGATGAACCCTGGACGGTCCTGTGTTTGTCTATGAGTTCTCTCAGAGTTCAGAGATGGTGTCAGGAGCTGTAAGAGTCAGAACACACTGTTTGTCCACTGATCTTCAACTTGAGTTTATGTATAAAAATAACTGGTACAGTAAACAAAAACACATTGTATTAGAAGAAAATTGTTTTTCTTTTTTCAGAAATTCATTTTCTTTTAAGCAGCTGGGGACTGGGCGTCCACCTTGACAGATATCTCACCTTCATCATTTCTTAATTCAGTTTTCCTCCAGTTGGTTCTGATCACTGATTTATTCAGTCTGGTGATGATGTCATCCTCACCATCAGAGAGCTGAAACACACAGTCGTATCTACTCCAGTGTTCAGGCGTGACTGAGGAAATGTTCAGGTCAACTCTGATCTGGAAGGTCCCATCATGGTTGGATAGCATATCTTTGTGATCCACACCTTCATGGAGCTCCTCTCCATCTTTCCTCCAGAACATCATGGCTCTGTCAGGGTAGAAACCTGTAGCGTGGCAGCTGACTGGAGAGGAGGGAGTCTTCTGGAGGAGAGACACTGAGGGAAGAACTGGACAAAGGTGTATTTTAAATAATGAAATTATTTAATTACCGTATTTTCCGGACTACAGAGCGCACCTGAATATTAGCCGCACAACTTGAAATTATGAAAAAATCATATTTTGTTCATACATTAGCCGCACCAGACTAAAAGCCGCAGGTGCGCTAGTGGGCTAGTAGCGCTAGCTAGCGAGCGGGCGGGCTAGTAGCGCTAGCTAGCGAGCGGGCTAGTGGCGCTAGCTAACGAGAGCCCCGCAAAGTGGGCCGCGCCCAACCGACCCAGCCCTTAGAGCCAATCCTTATCCCGAAATGGATCTGACTTGCCGACTTCCCTTAGCTGCCTTGTTCTAACATGCCAGAGGCTGTTCACCTTGGAGACCTGCTGCAGATATGGGTACAGGGCCAGCGAGAGCTGGACGGACATGATCACATGCCTTTCCGCCAGGCAAAATGGCGGAACAAACCAAAACAAATCCTCTTACGATGTCACAAAAATCATGAAAAAGCCTTAGAAAAGCCGCACCAGACAATAAGCCGCAGGGTTCAAAGCTTGTGCAAAAAGTAGCGGCTTATAGTCCGGAATTTACGGTAGTTATAAGTAAAATATATATTTCCTTTTAGATATATCTTTCTGTGGAAAATGAAAAAAAAGTGTTTACCTTTTCTATGCAGAAAATGTTTTGCATAGTTCAAAGGTATCTTCATCCCATCAGGGCACATATTGTTTAAAAAGTACTTCAGTAAACTATTTTTGGCCATATTTCCATTCCACTTTAGTTTAGTGATTTCAGCCTCCACGTTTGAAGCGATCCATGTCCCAGTCTCCAGGTCAAATGCAATGAAGTCGTCTCCATTATAGCCAAATAGATTAAAACCATTAACCTTTTCAGTCTCATCGTCCCACTCACAGCCCAACATCTGCTGGATAAGGTGGGCGCCTGAAGGAGAAACAAGGTTGAACTAAACCAGAACGAGATTCAGGATCTCTCCTCTTCTAACCACTATTATATGTTTCAATAAATGTATCCAGATATTATCTAGTAAGTAATAAAAATAACGCACCTTCGATTTCGTTTGAGTGCTGCTTGAAAATTCTAGTTTCATCGATCAAGATTTGCTGATAATTCACGCAGTTCTTAGCGTATGAGTCCCATTGCTGAGGATCATCTTTCATAAACTCTCTTACCCAGTCTTGTCGGGGTTCTAATCTTTTCGTGTTTGTGTTGTAGAAACCCATCATAACATCATCAATAGTTACCACTGCTAAGTAATCAGGGGCATTCGGGAATTCAGAAGATATCATGAAGTAAAACTTCCACGAGTGTTTCGCTGTAAGAGAAACAGAATTTGTTACTTTTTTCACTAGTTGTCACGTCAGCAGCTGAGAATGAGTTTTGCTCTGTTTCTACTTGTAGATTGGTATTTAACTAGTCTGTGTTTATTTGTTGGCACCCGGTTTTGTTCACTGGGTTGATTGGGGAGACCTGGCTGCTGACACATCTTCATCACACACTTTTCCTCCATGTTTTTCTCTTTTAATTTTAATTTCTAATTTGCTTGATAACAATAGTCTCGTTAAGCAAACTAGAAATTAAAATCTATCTTGATTGTGGCTCATGATCTTACCTGAAGATGCAGCATGACACAGGAAAAGCAGCATCGTTAGCTCCTTCATCGTGTTCAGACAGCTGGATTCACACTGAGAGAAGCGTGAGTTGGTTTTACAGGTTTGTTCAGTCTAAAACGGTTTCCTGGTTAACTTTTGGGTGCGATCAAATTCAACCGACTCCCTGCAGGTTAGCAGGGACTTTGCTCCGACTAATACTTAGTAATGAAATTAAATAGGCAAAACATAAAGATGTGCACCTTAGCCATAACTGAGCCAACAGCTTTGTTGGTGTTCATGAGTAACTTCTATATAAAGCTTCATATACGTTCATTTTGGCTGTAATAGTATAATGTTCTGTGTGTTCTGAGCTGTTTGCCTTATCTGATGCTAAAGTCTTGTTTTTAAAGGTTTTTTAATATTTTTTACGTCAACTTTTGCAGCTACAAAGGCGTTTACCAGACAATTACTACAGTTTATTATGCACTTTGTAACTGTGAATTATTAAGGCTTGTTGGAGCCTCAGTGGCTGCAGTACAGATGAAGATGTGTACAAGAAAACAAACGATGTTTTTCTAATCCTCCTTTTAAACATCTTTTCATCTCTAGCCGTTTCCCTTGTTTTAAAAAAAAAAATGACCAAACCTGTTCCATCAGTTCCTGCTTCTGTGCTGCACATGAATACCAACTAAATATTTCCAATGATTAGAAGTGTCGACAACGAATTAGCAGTTTCTGAAAGATCTACAGAGTAAACAGGAAGCACTCAGAGGGCTCAAAACTCTGCCAAGGTGGACACAAGACACCAAACACGAAATGCATTTTTAGCAAATACAAATTCATTTACAAAAGAAAAAAAATGAAGTAAACAGAAAAAAATACTGTACTTTTGTAATGTCATCTTAACAGTCCCATAACTGAGTTATGAAAGTCTTTGATGCAGTCTTAGTGAGTTTGTGACAGCTTCAAAAAATCATTATTAATTTACTCCTCTACAAAACACGTGGGCAGTGTTCAGTAAGGAGTGTCCGTATTCAAACTGTGTATTCTGCACTGGCGCACCACAGGTTTTACATAAACTGAAATTTCTTTTCAGATGCTGTCAAATTTCCATGGGATCAAACTACCAACCTTCTGATTCTGGGTCTGGACTGATGCTCTACCTCAGCTTCTCAATTTGTTGTATGCATTCCTCTTTCCAGAATTTTGAGGTAGTCAGTCAAAATGTTTTTTGTTTGTTTGTTTGTTAATGACAGAAACAGAGTTTTACAGTTGAAGTATATAATATTTTGTTATTATTTAACAATAAAACCCCCAAAACACAGCTTGATTGTAAATAATAGACAGTAAATAAACACTGATGTGTCCAAACTGTGCAATCAATAGTGACTCAAGCACTCACACAAGTGTACATATCTATTTATTTGCACTGTATTTTTTTCACGCATTCTTTCTTTTCTTTGCACTGAATGGGACAGCATAGTACCTTTTGACATAATGACAATGAAAGATTCTGATTCTGAACCGGTGCAGTGTTGATGTCACTGTATGTCCGGGTGCTGCGTTTGCTTATGTGGTCTCTGGATTCAGTCTCTCAGTGAGGTCAGAGATGTTGACAGGAGCTGTAAGATCCAAACACATTGGAAGTCCAATGATCCTTAATTGGATTATTTATATATAAAAAAGAAAAGACAAATGCAATGTAAATCAAATGTTTCTTTTCCCCACATGTTATACTTACGTGATTTGGTGCTTTTGCCTGAAACAAAATGGAACAACAAATAATTTCAGCTTTTTCATTTTAAATATAAAAGTCTTGCTTTCCATACTAAACCATAATAAAGGATAGAAGATCAAAAAGAGAGAATAACTGTGCCCGCTACTGCTGCTGTTTGTTTGTTACGTTCAGTTTTGCATACAGGTAAAGAGCACCAGCTCGACTCCACATTTCTTACCTTTCTTTCTTTTGTAACCAGCAAATCCAGCAGCAGCAGCAGTGACGATGACAACAAGAACAACCATGGCGGTGATGACAGGAATGGATATGTCTAAAACACAAACAACCAACAAACATCTGCAGATGAAGCAGTTTATAAGAAAAGATCATAAATATAAAGTGGGATAGAGCGCGGATTGGGTGTCACAATTCTTACTCTCGCATGAATGGCTGATCACTGAAACATCTTTCAATAACAGTTTCTTCATTAAATCGAAGAATAAGGTGTTGGCTCAAAATGGGCATCGACAAACAAGCAATGTGACGATCAACCCTCTTATTACAACTGAAGTGAAGCACAACCATCTCACAGTACTGTTTTTCTCACCTTCATCGTTTCCAGTTTCACGTTTGTCCCAGTTGGTTCTGGTGATTGACTGATTCAGTCTCGTGACAACGTCGTCCTCAAAACCCGAGAGCTGAAACACACAGTCGTACCTTCTCCAGTCTTCTGGTCCCATTGATGAAATATCCAGATCAGCGCTCATCTGGAAGGTCCCATCATCATTAGGGAGGATCTCTTTGTGGTCCACGTCCTCATGGATCTCCTCTCCGTCTTTCCTCCAGAACATCACGGCTCTGTCAGGATAGAAACCTGTAGCGTGGCAGCTGACTGGAGAGGAGGGAGTCTTCTGGAGGAGAGACACTGAGGGAGGAACTGGAGAGACATTTTATGTTACAGCAACAGTTTTAATGTAACATCCCGTTGTTTGAGCTACCTGTAATTCTTAGGCCTTGGATACTTGGATACTACCAGCTGGATTACTTTCATGTAATGTCAAAAATGTTGTGGAGGGAAAATGATAGTAACACGATATGTAAATCTATAATGTGACTGTACCTTTTCTATGCACGACACTTTCAGCATATTTCATGTACCTGCCGGACCATGCAGGAAAAATGGTTGTGAATACGTTCTTCCAGAACCCTTTATTGGCATGTCCGTTCCATATTTGTTTTGTGATTTCAGCCTGTGGGTTTGAAGAGATCCATGTCTCTGTTTCTATGTCCAATGCAATGAAGTCTTCTCCATTATAAGCAAACTGTTTGGTCCCAGTGACCTTTTCGGTCTCATCATCCCACTCACAACCAGTTATCTCCTGGATTATGTGAACACCTGAGAAAGAGGCAGAGAGAATGAACTACTATTCAGGGTCCAACACAATTTAAAGTATCTGATATTGCCTAACGATCATCTCCCAATCCCACTTTCCAGATTATACAAATGTGACAAGACTGCAAATAGTGAAGTAAACTGGACTCCACAGCCGTGCTAGCAGTTGCACCCTGTAGTTACGCTAATATCAAGATGCTCATGTTAACATGTTTATGATTAGCTGACAATGTTCACAACGTCATCAGAAAAACTTGTTTTATTTGGTCTCATGAGCTATTTTAACCCTACAGTACACTATGGAAATTCAAGCGATTTTGTGCATTTTAAAAGATTTGAACGGAAGAATGTTTCTTTTCTTTTTTTAAGGTAGCAGGTATGCTTCCAGGGAGCTATTATGCTTCCTCGCTGCTCCTTGCAGGCAGCAAAGCCAAAAAGTATGAGTGATATCAAACGTTTTGCAACGTTGCCCCTTAGGATTTCCAATGCAAGTCGAGGTGTGGACACATGGTACCGTCATTTTAGTGGGTTTATTCTGTTTGCACTCGTCATGCTTAGAATTGTTCTATGTAAAAAAAACAAAAGAAATGCAAGTAAACTTACCAAGAAAACATTTGCTGCTTGAAACTGGCAGTTGCAACTTCTAACATCTGCTGATAAAGTATGATCATCTGAGCATGCTCTGTGCATAGCTGGAGATCCTCTTTCTTCAGTTCTTTAACCCAGTCCTCTCTGGTTTCAGGTCTATTCATGCTGCTGTCATGGTAGACAATCATAACATCCCCGACATTTACCGCTGCCAAATATTCGGGAACATTTGGGACTCCAGACGATATCATAAAATACATCTTAAAGGAGTGTGTTGCTGTGGGACAAATAAAATATAAGCCATTAAAGCATCATTCGGAGTTTTGAGAAGTTGAAATGTAGTTACGGTATACTCAGTATATTGTGAATTAAACTGTCTTGTGCTGAATTCAGTATTATAACAAGCACTAAGCATACATTTTGGTTAAGGTGACAACTGCCACATTGTTACTGTTTATGCATCATCTAATTTATGAGAAGCTTCTAAAAACCTCAAGTGCAATAGTTTAAGGAAATTCAGAAATAAAATACTTGTTAAAAATGGATCACGATCTTACCTGCAGATGCAGCATGGCAGAGGAGGAGGAGCATCACAAGTCTCTTCATCATGTTTAGAGAGCTGGCACAGAACTGAAGAAGTGGGAGAAGAGTTTGAGAGTTTTACCTGTTTGTTCAGCCCAAAGATGTTTCCTGGTTCAGATTACATTCTGAGTATCTGAGGCATGTTCAGCTTGGACTGATTACAGCTCAGTTTTAACAAACACTGTTGTGGTTTGGCTGCTGTATGCAGTTATTGTGGGTTGTGTGATCAACAAGGACCTTTTCCCAATTCAAGTGTATACTCAGGGTATTTTTCTGTGAAGCTGTTTACCTTTGCTATAATACCTTTAATTAAGAAACCCCATGATAAACAATGAAATACAAATTAGTATACAAAAGAGAACAAATACTGGAAGTAGTTTGCATGTTAATGTTACTTTTATTCAGTTTACAATCCGAATGGGAAACAGGAAGCCTGTGGTATCACATCTTAGGAGGGTTCTTGCAGTGTAACAGCTGCATGGATAATTAAAGTAGACATAAGGATAACAAAAGGTACACTAAAGATGCTACCTTAAACTAAAGATGCAGTCCTTTAACAATCTGATTTGTGTCTCGCAGCTTTACTTGATGTAAACATGTAGCTACATAGACAGATAGAGAGACAGAGCGGGAGAGAGAGGGGAAAATCCCGATTGACCCGATTGGTTTGATTCACATTCATAACAACAAGATGTTTGAAATGATTGCAGGTTTTGGCAAGACGTTTAGATCTAACTTCCTTATAAGTTTCATGTAGGTGTAAAAAAAACAATGATGTGCTTGAGCAACATGTGAATAGTTGGAGCCACCTGGTGGATAAACAATGCAACTGTTAATGTTCTCATCGCTGCGTCTCAGTTGCGTCCCAACTGAAGGTGATTCACATGATCAGTGTTGTAATCATTTTCTGCATCTTTAATAGTGAAAATGTTCTCCCAGTAGTCATTTTTATTATAAGCACTATTAGCATGTAGTCTGAAAGTTAAACTTTTGCACCAGGGTGCCTAACTTTATTCACGAGTACCACTTTTGTTAGGATGCTAAGGATGCTAACCACTTAACTAGTCACGTGCTTTCTGACTTGCTCCTGGCTCTGTATGACATAACTGTGTGTGTATGGACGGGTATATACATCTTTGTGGGGACCAAAAATTGTAAATTTACTCTACTCGTGGGGACCAAAATCCTTTTCCCCACGAGTTTGAAGGCATTTTTCACAATCAAAATGTGGTTTTAGTGTCAGGGTTACAATTAGGTTAGGGTAAGGGTCAGGGTTAGCCATTCATTTTTGATGGTTAGGGTTAGGGAAAGCATTATGTCAATGAGATGTCCCCACCAGGTTATCCACACAGCCCAACTGTCACCTGGTGAAATATGCTGACGACACAGTTCTCCTGTCACTGCTGTCAGGCCCCTCACAACACCACGGACCCCATCTTTGACAACCTCCTGAAATTCTCTGCTAACACGGAGGAGATTCTCAGGAGGTGCCACCAACGGCTATTTCTCCATAGGATACTCAACTCCTTTGGAGTCAGCACACCCATTGTGATGACTTTTTACTACGCCTTCCTGGAAAGCAGCATGACCTTCTCCATCACCTGCTGGTTCCTCTCCCTCAGCCTTCAGAACAGGAACAGACTGCAGCACACTGCATCAGTGTCTCTAAAATCATTGGCCTGCCTGTCAGAACTCTTGCACAGGTCTTCAGCCAACAGGCTCCTAGACAGGCAGCCAAAATCATTAATGACCCCTCCCACATTCTTCACCTCGCATTTCAATGGCTCCCCTCTGGGCGGTGCCTCCGCTGCATCTCCTGCAGGACTGAGAGGACTGTGCACTTTTAAAACTGTGTACATAATGTATGTTTTGTGTATTTCTTGAGTATTTATTATTTCACTCTTACTGCCTGTTTATGCCCTGTCCTTATCTTTAACGCTATGCTGCTCAGGCTGTATCCTAATTGCCCCTCGGGGATAAATAAAGTCATTATGATTCTGATCTGATTTTCTTGCTAGCATGCTAAGGGAGTTAACATAACAAAATGCTCTTTAAGGTTGTAGGAAAGAGATTGCATTCACTTTCGCTTTTGTCTATTTAGTAAACAGACAGATCATTTTCCTTTAAGGTCAAAGACTTGTGTGAGAGGAATAACAGGAAAATAACATCACTACATAACAAGGTTACTGGTTATGAGTTATAAACACCAACAGTAGCTGCCAGTGGATACAGGACATAAAGACCTGGAACAATAATGATAAGGATGAGGAGATTTTTTTTCCCCCTTTTTATAACATCGGCATTGTTTATATAGTAAATATTGAGGGTTTGCAGCAGGATTGACCTGTTTTTTGTTTAGCCATCCACAACTGTGCTGGTTGTGCATATTTTCTGTGTCTCTCAGTTGTCTAACAGCTGTGAATGGGACAATGAGTGTGGAGAAACTAAAGCTTTCACAGAACAAATGAAAAATAATCCCAATTTAAAAAAAAAAAACAACTCAAAAAAAAAAATTGATGGGGAAAAAAGAGATTAGTGAAACACTAATGATGAAGTCAGTCTGATCCAAATTAAGTAATGTACTGCATTACATTTGAGAAGATATTTAGTTTCATTCGTGTAATAATTGCTTTTTTGAGTAATGACCAAAACACTGATCACAACAAAGAGGGCAAATACATCCAACATGCACAGAAATCTGACCACATGCAATTAATTTGAACAAAAGGGAAGCAATTCGATAAGAGAATCGAATCAATATTGATAATGGAACTGGAATCGCTAAAAGTTCTTATTAATTCCCAGCTCTAGGTAAGAACATAGTACACGTAGCACAGATTCTTTAATACAATCCGGGTTTCTAGATGATACAGGAGATCAGATAGTGTTAATGTAGTGTTGAAGACCTTCAGGAAGGCTGAAACTCTAAAGCTGCACACTGAAAACTAATAAAATATTATATAAGTCTGTATTTATAAAGTAAATAAATAAAGCTGAAATAACATTCATTAGGAAATATATAAAAACTAAAGTTTAGAACATTGATCTGGGTTTGTCTTTTTCAGAAATAACAGAATTATAACACGCTGGATGAAAAAAATGCCAGAACTTAAAAGAACTGTTATTATAAAATTATCCAATGATCAACAATCTTTGTTGCTCTTTTCCAGGTGGAGATGTGTATATTTGTCCATAGTGTGTTGTGTTTGTCTATGTGGTGTCTGGATTCAGTCTTGCAGAGAGTTCGGAGGTGTTTCCCGGAGCTGTGAGGTCCAAAACAAACTGTTAGTCCTGCTAATCTTGAACTGGCTTAGTATGAGTGAAACTCAGAGGGACAAAGAAGACTTGTTTACTTACATTGTCCAGTATTTGTTTCTGAAGTAATAAGACAAAACAAATATTTAAGAATGCCAGAGAAGTTCAGCTTTGCAGTCTGTATCAGAGCATCAGCTCCGCACATCTGAATCTCTCACCTTTCTTCTTCTTCTTGTAAACAGCAGCAGCAACAACAGCAGCAATGAGAACAATAGAAACAACCACTGCAGCGATGATGGGGATCTTCATGTCCGAGGGTTCCTCTGCTCAGTCAAAATAAAGAAGTGAAGCAGTTTAGAATAGAAGTCCATCCATCCTGTAGTAATCACGTACATGTAAATCGAATATCGGTGAGGTGAGATAAATGTAGCATAATTTCTATGTAAAGATCTTCTGATGTGATCATACATGTCACTATACAATACTCAGACACCATGACATATTTCAGACCGGGCACACTAAAAGGATGTGGCTGACTTTAACCCTGTAACAGGAGTTTTGTGTGTTCAGCTCCCCAATTATAAGTAAGTAAGTAAGTAAAACTTTATTTTTATAGAGCCTTTCAAGGTGGGGACCACAAAGTACTTTACATGAGAATATAAAACTGTACAATGACAAAAGATACATACAATTTACAGTTTCTGTGGCAAAAAGAAAAGAAAAACTGGAACCTTAACAAGTTGCATAGGCACATTTACAAAGGTGAGTTTTCAGTTGTTATTTGAAAGAAACCACTGAGTTGACAGTCCTCAGTGGCAGAGGAAGAGAGTTACAGAGTTTAGGAGCCACAGAGGAGAAGGCTGTGTCTCCTCTGGTCTTGAGTCTGGTTTTGGGGACAGAGAGTAGGCCTTGGTCAGAGGACCTCAGGGACCTGGATGGAGTGTAAGCTGAAGGTAATCACTAATATAGGCTGGAGTCTGTCCATGAAGGGCTCTCCAAGTCAAAACAAGGATCTTAAAATGAATCCAAAACTTAACAGGGAGCCAATGCAGCTGCATTAACAGAGGAGTGACGTGAGAGAATCTGGAGATTTGGTCAGAAGCCTGGCAGCAGCATTCTGGACCATCTGTAGCCGCTTTATGGAAGATTTGGAAAGGCAGGTGTAAAGAGCGTTACAGAAATCGGACAGAAATAAGGACAAAATAAAAACCAAGGGATTTTATTGATGAGAGACATCCATCCATCCATCTTCCTCCGCTTATCCAGGGCCGGGTTGCGGGGGCAGCAGCCCAAGCAGAGAAGCCCAGACCTCCCTCTCCCCAGTCACCTCCTCCAGCTCATCCGGGGGAACACCAAGGCGTTCCCAGGCCAGCCCGGCGTTCCCAGGCCAGCCCAGAGATATAATCTCTCCAGCGTGTCCTGGGTCTGCCCCGGGGCCTCCTCCCGGTGGGACATGCCCGGAACACCTCACCCAGGAGGCGTCCAGGAGGCGTCCTTATCAGATGCCCGAACCACCTTAACTGGCTCCTTTCGATGTGGAGGAGCAGCGGCTCTACTCTGAGCTCCTCCCGGATGGCTGAACTTCTCACCATATCTCTAAGGGAGAGTCCAGCCACCCTTCGGAGGAAGCCCATTTCCGCCGCTTGTATCGGCGATCTCGTTCTTTCGGTCACTACCCACAGCTCGTGACCATTGGTGAGGGTAGGGATGTAGATCGACTGGTAAATTGAGAGCTCAGCTTTTACACTCAGCTCTCTCTTCACCACAACAGACCGATGCAGCGTCC
>VURO01029836.1:0-14469 GCA_015108175.1 Pelvicachromis taeniatus | reverse complement strand
TAGTAGCAGTATTGCTACTTGTTATAATTCAGGTGAGCTAAAGTACTAGACTTGTTCATTTTTAGGTGGTTACTTTCAGAATCCGATACCACAGTTGTTGTTGATTATCCATGGCTGCAGACTCCATGGTTAAGCTGAGCTGAACTGCTGCTGTTTGTCATTCCCCCGCTGTCTTTCCCAGATTCCCTGTCTTACTTCACTGGAAGTATAACAGAGAGGCAAAATGCCAAGGAAAAAAAAAACTTTTTATGTGATTCCTATCCTGTGAAGCTGATATTTCTGGCCTCTACTGATGGGGCTTATCTATGATAGGGAAACAGATATCAGAAGGTTCATGAGCTGAATGCAGATCTCACTGCCAGAGCCTGAGGCACGCTTGGAGTGTCCTCTTAGGACAGCCCAACTTTGGCTCACATTAATTAAACTGTATTGAGATTAGTGAATTTTTTTTTTAATCATTTTAATACTTATCTAGGAACGAGTGAAGGAAAGGCAGACATGTCAGTGAAGGTGTCTGTAGGCTGATGGTTTTTATCAGTGTGTGAAAAGTGTGTGGCATTTGGATCTTTTGTGGAGTTCGAGGTAATTTATAACATGGCTGTCCATGAGAGAAGCATATGATGGCCATGTTAACCAAAGATATTCATTTTTTCATACATATGAATCTTTGGCAGAGGTTTTCAAAACTGCTGCGTAGTATTTGATCTTTACACCATGTTCTTTTTTGTCACTATAAGGAAGACATGCCCTCATAAAAGATGACATCACACTAAAATGAGAAAACCAAAGAGTCTTTATTATAATCAACATGCAGAATACAGAAGAAAAAAACATTTTCAGCTCACAGATGAGTATCTACCACACAAGCATTTCTATCCTCCCAAAACTCTTTACAATGTAAGAAGGTTATTAAGAAATTATTACAATTATTCAGTTGTTCATTCCATTTAGCAAAATCTCAAACAAATCTGTAGAAAAGAATCCCAAACACCAAAGACAACCCCGAATCTCACACAAATGACAGAGATACTTTATTTCATAACTAGCAAGCAACTACTAGAAAAGGGGAATTAACGGGAGCTGAATTATGCATGCATTTATGCAGTACACAAACAGAAATGCTATCAATCCTATAAATAACATTTGCAATGCTAATTCTAAGCATTTCGGGTTATGCATCTCACATATTAGGTTCTATGCTGACAGCTATTTTGGTCTATGCACTTGCTAGTTATCTAAATAAGGTAAGAGTGTCATTTTTTCCCCAGTGAGCTAAGGTCTGCGTATGCATGCTGTTTCAGAAGACTGTTCTTATTTCTATAAACACCTTTTTTAATGTACAGTAGATAATACAGTAATTAATTTCCCAGGTGATGCCACTGTGGCCAAACATGCAATAGTCATCAATGGAGTAGTTCAATTTGTATCACCAGAACGAGCTAATTCTCTGAGCTAGTCTACTGTATGTAGTATTGTTTTGTGTACATGTTTGTTTGTGTATGTGTGCTTGTGCTTTTGGACATGTATACGTTTTATACAGTTCTTAAATGTAGATATAGGATTCATATATGTATGTGTAATTGTATGTATGTGTGTACGCAACCCATTGTCAGGGGCTGAAGGTTCTTGTGGACTCATAATCTGACATACACTTGGGTTTAATTCCTTTCGCGTTGTAGTAATCTACCACCTGGTTAGGGACTTCTGCCAAAACACTCTTAGCCAGGGCAGCAGGGGAGGCCTGGAAAAACAAACAGAGACACAAGAGGAGACAGGTCACTAATACGCAAGTAACACCACGCATGCCTGTGTCGAGGCTGCTGTTGAGCTTGATGCTGCTAAAGGTTTAGACCAGTGAGATTGATGTGACCAGACAAGCTCATCTGAAAACCTCAAAACATCCCTCCTCACCTTTCTGTTCCGTTACACCCTGGCCTGGTTTACATTTACTGCATCCATGCTGTAAAATGGCCTAAGAGACAAGTGCATCACATCCTGTACAAAAGCACTCAATAGGCCGCAACAATAAACAGCTATGTACATTAGACCTTGCTAAGTACATCAGTTGAAAACAGTCCAGCTGTATTTGTTTCTGTTCGGATGTTGTGATTTAATTTTTTTTTTTATTTGTGTGGGCTGACAAAAGTCTGTGGCAACCTTCTGAGAAGCACTTTGAAAATATGAGTGCAAATGCATTTTCAAGCAAAGCCACTTTCACTTACTTGACATTATTAATTCAATGTGAGCTGTCAGGATGCCTACTGTAAAAGTGATAAAAGTCAAACCATTGTCATCATCTGATTTTCTCCAAATTCAAAGTGAACATTAGACGGGGTATTAGGTTATAAGAAGGGATTTGGTGAGTAGTTCATGACATGTCAGTTATGGACAGTGCTTTTAAATCTCTATTTAACCTTTTAACTTACTACACTCATTAATTCCACTTCATTAGGTACATTGTGCTAGTACTGGGTTGAAACCCCATTTTCCTTCAGACTTGCCTTAATTCTTAATGGCATGGATTCAGCAAGGTGCTAAAAAATATGTCTGTGAAGGTTCTCAGTCATCCAGGTCATCGTAGTCAAAGGCGCTTGGAAAGAAAAGGGTCTGGACTCCTTAAAGTTGCTTCAAGATGTTTCACCTCTCACCCGAGAAGCTTCTTCAGTTCTAAAGTCAAATGGTGGAGAGTCCCAGATTTAAGCCCTATGGGAGTGTCCCCCCAAGAGGGGACCTCTACTTCTACCTAATCACACTTGCCAAGGTGTGAAAACGGGTGTAGGTCACAATCAACCAATGTGAGCTCATTGTGGAACCTAGCCCCGCCCTATCATGTGATTTCCTGATGTCAAATTGTCGTTAAGGCGTCTGGGAAGGGATCTCAAAACTGGATTATAGATGACAGACAGTTGGTGTTGTAAGCCACCGCCTCTGTTCAAAGAGGGTCATATATAGTGGACATAGATGGCTTCTTTCACTCCTCTTTCAAACCATCTGTCTTCTCTGTCCAAAATGTGAACATTGGTGTCCTTGAAAGAGTGACCTTTGACCTTTAGATGGACCCCCGAGGATCGTCCCGTCGAGGTGGCTCTTCTATGTTGTGCCATGCGTTTATGAAGTGGCTGTTTGGTCTCTCCAATGTAGAGGTCTGAGTGTTCCTTGCTGCACTGTACAGCATACACTACGTTGTTAAGTTTGTGTTTAGGAGTTTTGTCTTTGGGATGAACCAGTTTTTGTCTGAGTGGCTGGGTCTGAAGTACACTGGGATGTCGTGTTTGGAGAAGACTCTCCTGAGTTTTTCTGATAAACCTGCTACATAGGGGATAACAATGTTGTTGCGTTTGTCCCGATTCTCCCTAGTTGGTGTCTGATCTTCTTTTCTGTGCCTCTTTGCTGACTTGGCTGTCCAATTAGGATAACCACATGTTTTAAGAGCTTACTTTAAAAGTGTGTGTTCCCTCTTTTTCCCTTCAGGCTTAGAGGGAACATTTTTTGCTTGGTGTTGTAGGGTCCTGATTGCTCCAAGTTCGTGTTCCAGAGAGTGGTGGGAGTCAAAGGTGCTGAAAACATTCTTCAGTCATTTTGGTCTGTATTGACATGAAAGCACCAAAGAGTTACTGCAGATTTGTGGGCTATACATCCATGGTACAAATCTCCTGTCGGTATTAAGTGTGCCAGGAAAATATTCCACACACCATTACACCAGCTTGAACCAGTGATACAATGTGGGAGGGATCTAGTCTTTCATGTTGTTTAAACCAAATTCTGATCCTATCTGAATGCTTCATGAGAAATCAAGGCTCATTAGATGAGGCAACACTTCTATGGTCTTCTACTAACTAATGGTGGTGAGCCTATGTGAATTCTGCCATCAGTTTCCTGTTCTTAGCTAACAGGAGTGGCACCCAGTGCAATCTTCTGCTGCTGCAGCCCATCTGCTTCAACATATTGTGCATATTCTTTGTAAACTGTGTTTAAAAGCACCACAAACTATTGCACTTTATATTTTAGTCAAGTGAACCAACTTTAGAGTTATTCTACAATAATCTTATGATATTTAGTTGACTAAAACTAGACTAAGACTATAAGAAAAAGAAAAAGTGCTTATTTAAGTTACTATGCAAGTTACGGTCATCTGGGCTCAAAGCAATGTGGCCATTCTGTAGATTTTCTCTTTTTAGACTATTCTCTGTAAACCCTAGAGATGGTTGTGCAAGAAAATCGCAGTAGATCAGCTGTTTCCAAAATACTCAGACCAGCCCGTCTGGCACCAACAACCATGCCAGGTTCAAAGTCACCTTTTTTCCACATTCTGATGCTCAGTGTGAACTTCAGCAAGCTTTCTTGACCATGTCTACATGGGTAAATGCACTGGGTTGCTGCTATGTGATTGGCTGATTAGATATTCGTGTTAACCAACAGTTAAATGTGTCTAACCAAGTGAATCCCTAAATAAGTCCCAAAATTAAAAGAAGATGCTTAATAAAGAATGACAAGAGTAGATAAAATGTATAAAACATGCATTAGTCGCGTATATTACTGAAGAAAGAAAATGAAAAGAAATCCTTATCCTTTCTTCCAGCACATGTGTTACCACACATTGTTACACACGGGCACACACATACACACATACTGCCACAGCACTCGCACTTCAGAATCCTCAAAGTCAGAGAGTCTGTCGTATTCCGTCTCACATAATTCCCCGAGACAATGCATCATCAAAGTGCTCCCACCCCAACCTCCTCACCCTTCCTCCTCCTCCTCCTCTCATTTCCACCCTGCCTCATGCTCTCTCCTCTCTGCTCCTATCTACCTGTTATCCCCCACTCTGCCTGTCACCCAGCAGCTCCGTCCTGCTAATCCCCTCTGAAAAGAAACGACAGAGCAGAAAATCACCTCTCCACCTCTGTCACACACTCCCTCGCTCCCTTTTGTCTTTAGCTCCGGTCTCTTGCTGACCTCCTTCCAACACCACCACCATCACCCATGGGCTGTCTTCACATCCTCCACTCTTCATCACCCTTCCTTCTCCTCTCAGTATGTCTCTCTCTGTCTTCATACGCGTTCGTGCGGCGTGCTCCTGCTCCTTCCTTCCTTTCTATTACTGCCTAATTGTTTAATTTCCTGACTTGTCATAGATCAAACTCACCATAACGAACCCAGCCAAACACATCTGGTCAAAGGCAGGCAAAATTAATGCCACGACAGAGACACACGCAGACAGCGCCGACACAAACATGCACACACGAACACGCAGAGAGGGCTGATAGCCAATAGTTGATGAATTCTGACGAGCAAACCGAGCACATTACACCCACACAGTCACACTTTCAATCCCTCGAATACTGTAATCATATCCCCCACACACAAGCCAGAAATTCTGAGTACTAATAAAATCCCAACACCTGACACTGAAATTGGTGCTCACAAATATATACACAACGTTTGTGTTCTTCTGATTGTGTATTTGTTTTGTTTAGTCTTAAATTACATTTTATTATTGTGCAATTTTGTTACTTGTCATGCTTTATCTATCAAATCTAGTGCTGTTTCTCGGTTTACATTTGCCTTTCCATATTAAATTACATAAAATATAATGTAATATGAGAATTTTATGTCCCCCCGCTTATTTAAACCACATAAAGTGGGAGAGACAGCTGAATTTCAGTTTGTAAACTTAATCAAATGAATTTGGTCCTCAGAAATTTAGCAATTGAGTTGCAGCAGCTCATGGTGATGCATATTTGGTATAAAAATGTTATTTGAACGTTACTGTTGCCTTCTGCATGCAATTTGAGATTAATTGCCATTTACTGTATATTTGTTTTTGAGTCTCAAGTCTGTTTGGTCAGATTGAGTACAGCAATATAACAGAAATATATTTGAATTCATTTTCATTGGAATGAAGTAGAAATGTTTATTAACTATAATTTATTCAGAGGGAGGCACAGCTGCTGAGGTTCTGAAGCTCGTCTTCGTGTGGGGATAATTAGTGATATCCCAAACAGTTTTTTTTATTGCCCCAGTCGTGATCCGAGTCTTTTAGTATTAATGTGTCTTGAGACCAATTCAGTACTTATATCTACTTTAAAAACATGCATATGTGGGTCAGTGACGTGACATGCATATTTCTGTGTCCCACTGCATCGTCAATAAATAAATATATAAATATCATAAATATATAATACAATTATTTATTGAGTTCATAACTTGTAGTTAATTCTTAATATTTTTAAATAAAATTAAGAGAATTTATGAGAATAAATGAATAAAATGTATGAATTCATAAAATAAAATGAAGTGACATTTCTTACTGTTGACATTTGCGACTATTTTTAATCTAAACGATCCTGTGTTCGATGAAATGTGCCAGATTGTGCCACCCTGGGGTTTGAGAAGAGTAAAATGGATGGTCAAAACTGTTTTAATTCTCTCAACAGCAAACTTTTGGTAATTACACATGCTGAGTGGCACTGTAGTGTAGGGTTAACACATTTACCTAACATGTGAACCCCTCCTTGTTCGACACCCAGAGGAGGGACAAATCCCTGGGAGGGTTAGGAAGAGAGGAAGGGTAAAAATGTGCCAAATCAAATATGCACGTCCATCTGCTGTGGTGAGCCCTCGTAAGTAAGAGGGAAGTCAAAAAGAAGAGATTTATGTATTTGATTATTTTAACAGCTAAAAAGAAAATTCTGCCAGAGTTTAAACACTATTTTTAAGTCTTCTTAAAAGACTTAATTTTGAGTTTTAGATAACATATATATTGTATTATATTAAATATTACATAAATGCACTGAAAATGTATCGAACCCTAGACTCCCTGGGTGGAATGTAGGGGCTGTAGTGTAGCTCAGCTGTCATCAGGTGAGAGGGGTGTACTTCCTGGACAGGTAGCAGATCTGTTGCAGTGCCATCAGAGACAAACAACCATTCACACCTACAGCCAGTTTGGAAGCACCAATTAGCCTAACCCCAGGCATGTCTTTGAACTGTGGGAGGAAGCCATGCTGATGCGAGGAGAACATGTCCACAATCCACACAGAAAGGCCCCAGCTGGCTGCTGGATTCAAGCCCAGGACCTTCTTGCTGTGAGGTGAACGCTAAACTGCTAAACCTTGACCAATGCGGCACCACTAAAAATGTGTTTAAAGTAAAAAGGTTTTAGAAAATAAACTGCTACAAGTCATTCATTTAATACTGCAGTATACGGGTCACATCCATGACCCGTATACTCCCAATATTAAAAAAACAAACAAAAAAACATCAGTGCTTTAAATAGGCCCTCTTCAAAGCAAACGTTTTGACTTGAAATAGTCGGGATGCACAGGTGTTACTAATCACATTAAGGCTCCGCGCCTAAATACAACAAAACTACCATTAATCTCATTAGTGCTTCCCTGCTGTTTCTTTTTCTAAATGTTTGCTGTGAAATAGCCTTATCATAATTAAGATCTTTTAGACACGAGGCATGAAATTGAATGGGATTTGTGGATAACTGAATGTTGGGAGTAGTACAGCTGGATATCCAGCTGAGTGACAGTTATAGCCGTTTTGCAGTCATTAAAACCTCTTCCCTCCATGTCAGTACTCCTTGAAGTTCCAATGGTTTAATGTTGCTAAGAAAGCGTTAAGGTGCTAAATCAGGGGCGTCACACTCCAGTCCCCGAGGACAGCTGTCCTGAAACTTTTATATGTGTCCCTGCTGCAACACACCTGAATAAAATTAGTAGGTCATCAGCAAGACTATAGAACTTGACTGCATGCTGAGGTGGCAATTCAGGCATTTGATTCATGTTGCAGCAGCTCATGAGTGAATGAACACGGTGCTATAAAAATACATTTAGAAGTGCATTTTTCCAAACACTTACATTTACTTACATGTATTTAAATGTACTTGAGTAGGATTAGGGGTTGCAGCAGGGACACATGTACAAATTTTCAGGTCACCGGCCCTCGAGGACTGGGGTTTGACACCTGTGTGCTAAATTAACCAGTCAGAGCTATTTGAGCAAAATCCCTGCCAACCACCACCACCTACATGCTTGAAGTCCTTGAAAGGGACAAACTGGACGATGTCGCGGAGGACAGGCTCGCCCTTGGGCGAACGCAGAATCCCGTCGTCGCCGTCTAGGATCTGCATGTCTGTGAAGTCTGCGTTGCCCACGCCAACAATGATGACAGACATGGGCAGGTGAGAGGCGTGCACGATGGCCTCTCGCGTGTCGGCCATGTCGGTGATGACGCCGTCCGTCAGGATCAGCAGGATGAAATATTCCTGGTGGGACATAGGTAAAGGAGGCGGGTGGAGTTAACGGGGTGGGGGTGGGGGATGTGAACAGGGAAGGGAGGGTATTTGTGGGATGTTCAATTAAATTTGTGTTTTAAAAATGGCTTCTTGTCAGGGGCTAATTTGAATAAAACTAATTTTAATCCACCAGAGAGCCGGAGAGAAGCAGTAGGCATTAAGTCAGTGAGGAATTTCTGCTCTAAAATTTATGACCGAATTAAATTAATATCAATCGCTCCAAGTTCTTTTCGATTCATCTTTTTTCTTTTTTGATTCATCTTTTACGCCCTCTGATTTTCTCTTTTTGTCTTTTTATTACTATTTGTCTTTTGTTTCTCTCCATGTGTGCAAACATCAACAAACACAATAACAAGACCAAATGAGTTTTTTTTTCTCCATCTTTCTCTTTCTCTCTCTCACCATGGCTTCTTTGGTGTGCATTTCCTCTGAGGCAGAGGAGGCCACTTTCTGAATGATTGGAGCGATGTTGGTGGGCCCGTACAGCTGGATCTTAGGGAGGCAATTCTGATACGCCTCCACCACACCTTGGATCCCTGCAACACACACACACGTGGGTTGTTTTTTCTGCCATTTTTCTGTTTATTGCCTGACCCTGGAAAGTCAAAAGTTCTCATACTTGCAAAAGCATCTGCTAAGATGAATCAGAGTCTGTGTATGTGACCGCACTGTGAGGCGACCGAGCATTTTGTGCAAAATATTCCCGTATTATCCTCACAAACACAGGACGACACGTGCGCACGCACACACGCGCCATCACGGCGGGAATGTCAGCTATGTGGAGAGAGGAGCACAGAAGCCCATTTCACACATACAGATTAGTGTTGTTTTTCTCTTTGTCCGCGAGCCCGAAATACTTCCAGCAGCATAGTGACAAACCTCCCAGCTGCGTGTATGTCCGTATATTTTTAAACGCGTGCGTATGTCTGTGCATATTTGTGAAGTGCAAAAACAGGGAAAAAAAATCAGGGAAAGATATAAAGGGGGGCTGACAGCAAGAGAGATATGAGAGGCATGCAGGGGACTGCTTTGGTTGTGCATGCGAATGTTTGCGTGAGCCTTAGTAAGCAAAGTAGTGTGTGTGTGTGTGTGTGTGTGTCCGTGTTTGGGGGAGGAGAGGGGTGTGGGTAGCTCACCTGCACATTCAGGATTGTCCTCATCAAAGTTCACAGCAAAATCGTGTGAAACCTTCAGGCAGGGCAGAAAAGACAGGGCCTTTTTACTGCCACAACAAACCACTCACACTGTGCACGATGCATTCAGTCCAATTTACAGGTTGACAGATGTATTCTCCTTTCATGTTGATCAAAAGCAAGCTGAGCCTCCAAAAAGATCTCAAATCTAAATATAAATCTCCATTCCCACCCCACCCACCCTGCCCTTTGCTTTTGCACACATACGCATGTTCGCAAATGTCCTACCTTGAAGTCAGGAGGTATCAGAGCTCCAAATCCAAATGCAGGGAACATCTTATCACTGGAGAAAAAGAGACAGACATATTTCATTGAAAAAAAGAAATAAATATAAGGGAAAAGGAACGGTTAAAAGAATTAGCTTTGTAAGATTCATAAAGCAAATGAAGAGTTTTTTTCATGCTGGCTTTTGTGAAAGGATTTGATTCTCAGAGGAAATATCCAGAGTGTGTTTGTGTTTGGATGCATGCCCTTGTGTCAGCATTAGGTGAACGATGATTGATGGAGTGGATTCTACCTGTCATAGTCTTGGCATATCTCCCCTACAGCCACCAGCGCTTTGAGGTACTCATTGGGCTGGTAGGGGTGGATGTAGTGGAGGGAGCAGCTGTTTCTGGGATCCCCATTGGATGCTGTAAAATCTATCGCCACCTGGGATGCAAACACGCACGCTCACACAGGCGGACACAAACGGGCACATTAATGTAAACATTGAAGAGATGAGGGGACTTACTGTGAACTGAATCTGGCAGCCTCCCATGATGTAATCCAGGAAGGAATACATTTTAATAATCTGTCAGAAAAAAACAACAACATATTATTAATTTACTAATACTATTTATTTACTCTAGTAATTTCTCCAGTCCTAATTTCTTCATATTTAGTTTCAAGTAGCCAGACTTTCTTATGTGTTTCTCTCACACTTCTCCAGGCTTTGTGAAGGCCTTTCAAAGTTTTTCTTTGGACATTGGCTACTTTTTCACTCATTTTCAGCCAAGTACTTGTAGCTGACAATTTTCAGAGGAATGTATTGTTTTTTTGTTAAGCCATTAACGTTGACCTATGAATAAAAAAAAGGACACACCATCTGTAAAACATGGAGGAGGCTCTATCATGGCTTAGCACCACATTCAGCCAGTGGCATCGAGAATCAAAATTGAAGGAATTATGAACACGGTAGAGTAATACCATACCAGCAATACCATCTGAAAAGTATTTGATTGGTAACAGTTTCATTTTTCAGCATGACAATGATCCCAAACACACTGCAAATACAGTAAAAGCATACCTGGATAGAAAAACACACAATAAAGCACCATCAGTCATGAACTGGCCTCCAGAGCTCAAACCTCAACATTACTGAAGGGATCATCTTGACAGAGAACGGAACAAAAGGCACTCAACATCCAAAGAAGAGCTTTGAATGTCCTTCAAGAAGAAGAACAAGAGCTATTCCTGAAGACTACTTAAAGAAATGACAAGAAAGCTTGTCTAAGAGAGTTCAGGCTGTGTTAAAGATAAAAGGTGGTCATACCAAATATTGACTTGCACAAACTTTGTTTTTGCTTTATATCTTGTATTTCAACGCAGCCTATAAATTGCTGCACACTTTTTCCGTTTTCCTAGCAAAATAAAATGTGTTTATAGTTGGATCAGTTTCAGGCATCTTTAGAAACACAATGGTAATAAGGTTTGTGCATTTATCATTCTTTTCTCTGTTTAATATAATTGTAAAAAATTGTGTATTTAGGTCTATGAATATTAATGGGACAAAAGTAGCAATTATAAGGCACACCATTTTTCACTGCTATCTAATGCTTTAAAAGTCAAACAATTAATCTCCCAAACAGTCAGATGAGATTAAAATGAATAAAGAAAATAATAATTTGTTGCACAAAAAAGAGGGAACGCAGACAGAAAAAGCTTGACCTCACCTTACAGTGGTTGAGGATGACAACGCCAGAGTTTCTGTAATTCTTCTTCTTCATCTGATATTTAGGGTTGATGCATTCCCATTGGATCTAGGCACACACACACACACACAAGTTATGCAGATGGTATCAAGGGAGTGCAGAAGGAATTTCCTTGACTTGTTATGTATTTGCTACATAATGATGCAAAGCTATTAAAAAGGAGCTCTGCTTTTATTTAAATGAAGACTATTTAGCATATGTGAATAAAAGCACTGACATAGATGCGAATGGGACCACGGTGCGGTGCATAAAAATGAATTTATGGCACTGTGTCAGTGAGCAAACATTACTTTTATTCCTCTCGTGTGAGCTTGTGCAGGAGCTTGATTTTCTCACCTGTTTGCCCTCCTGCTCTACCCTCATCTCCTTAAACGTGGTATGAAACTCCCCGATAAAGTCATGTTTTCCATTGGAGTCCCAGTCCCAAACTGTGCACTGGAATAGACACACACATGTTCACTCATTTAGAGCACAGCTGCAACACCGTTACCTAAACGAACACACACAGGCACTCGCAGGCATGCAGGGAAATGCCATGCTGAATGATTGATAAGGTGATGTTGGTGGGGGGGCAACGGAGCGGTGAAATATTAATCTGAGGATGCTGAGAGGGACGCGGCTTAAGCGACAGCTTAATGCTTGTGTGTGTGTTTTTCGACATAATAGTTTGTCTCGCTCTTAGGAGCTAGTGAGCAAGAAAAATTGCCTCAATCAAGTGAGGGTCAGCGGGGCAAGGCTAAGCGCATCATAAAGACACAGTCCTTTCATTTCAAACAGTGGCACAAGGCTTTCATATGTAGGCTGTCCTGGGAAGTCACTACAATCAATGATATTAATAAAGGTTTGTCAATAGAGACACATGTTAACTTGGGTCTTTTGTGAAGCTCTAATGCCTGTGAATGAGTCCTTCAGCGGTGGAGTTTTGTATTGTAACCTCCTTGCATGAGGTCACCCCAGCAACTAGCGATCAGAAGCAATCCAGCAATGCTTGATTAAAAACAATGACTCGCTGTAATCCCCTAATTTCCTGTCTGCCACTTAAGCTGTTCAGAGCCCGCACCTAAAGCGTGCGTGCATGTTTGTGTGTGATCATTCGAGGACCGCATGCATGTTTGTGTTTGTGAAAGTAATTTATGTGCGCGAGGAAGCGAGCGCTCGCTTTTGCAGCCATGCTTCCACTTCAAACTGCTGAGAGCTGTGCTAGAGAGTAATGAAAAAATTAAGAAGCTCTGTTCCATTCACTGAATACTAACTGTTTGAGAGAGAGAGAGAGAGAGAGAGAGAGAGAGATCAGCAAAAGGACAGAAAGAAAAGTAAAGAGGTGGAGAAATGGGTTCCTTGCCGATTTCAAGTACAAAGGAAGAGACGGCGAGACACTGCAGAGGAGGGTTATGCATTTATGCATTGGTCAGTTAAGACTCTGGTGAAAAGAAAGCACTTGTCTGAATAGAAATCTCTGCCCTGCCATTTCTCACTAAAGCTCTGACTGTTCGAAACAGGTAGCCCTGGAAACCATAGCTGACAGCGTGCATGCGCGTGCGAGCCCTTTCTCCCGCTGTCAGGAGCCACGCAGAGTTAAGATACCTCTGAATATTTAATGAACAATCTCATGTTTATTCATGCCAAAGAATAACTGTTCGTGGCGAACATGGAGGCTACCGCTTCCACGCATACACAAAAGGCGAAGAGATCTCCTCTGACGAGTAAAGGCGAGAGTTTAAGATAACCACTGAGCTCTATAACTCCTGTCTGACTTTTTAAATAACACAATGATATCATAAAAACACCTGACCTGAACTTAACTCCTGGAACTGAAAAGAGAAAGGGACAAAGGCTTTTCATATGTGCCGCTGTCCTTTGCATTAATGTCATGTTTTGTATGTAGGTGAAAAAGGGTAAAACGACTTTATCTTATTGTTGTTTTCAGTTTTTATCTGCATGTATTGTATGAACAGCATTTCTTTTTTTACATGTTAAATAAATAAAATGGGGGATGGTGTGCAAGCATTCGGGTGCTGATTGGCCTCGGCCCTCTTAATGAGCCTTGCATTTCACTGGAGGAACTTAAATAGTTGCATGGCCAAGGATTTATCCCACTGTGATTGTTGCAGAAAAAATATTCCCAGACTCACCTTAAGCTCCCTGTCGTGGTCTCCACTGCAGAGTGTGTTTAAGGAAACTTTGAAGGATTTCCAAACTGGGCTCAGGTTATTCATGACTGTCTGTGCACAACAAATACAAAGACAATTCACACTCGTTGTTTATTTCCAAACTAAAACAGCTGCCTACGTCTCCACGGATGTGCGAGTGCAGTTACCTCGGTTCTGTGCACAAGCGACTCAGTGCCGTCATCATTTATTCTAAAAATCTCCAGGAAAGGGTCTGACTTGCTGAAGAAATCCTTCAGAGAGAAAACATGCATGTGAGGCAATCCCTCAGAACTCCCTTTGATCACCATAAATCATTGGAACACTAACGGAATCATTATTTCGCCCCCTTTAAACTCTGTTTCTTCTTTGTTTCTTCTACCTATCCTTTTCCTGTCCTCTCCAATTTATCCACCACTCCCCTGCTTTTTTCCACCTTTTCCCCAGGGCACTACTTGTTTGGATTAGTCATCCATGTCCCTGTGTGTTTGTGTATGTGCGCACATGTGCCGGCTGGAAAATTAATATAGTTATCGGTGTGTGTGGTTGGGGTGGTGAGATAAAAGAGGGTTATTGGGAAAGGGGGTGCCCACCTATCTCAGCAGGCCTCCTTTAATACCAGCTTGTACAAGT
This sequence comes from Pelvicachromis taeniatus, assembly GCA_015108175.1. NCBI lineage: Eukaryota > Metazoa > Chordata > Actinopteri > Cichliformes > Cichlidae > Pelvicachromis > Pelvicachromis taeniatus. The sequence continues at coordinate 218 of VURO01029836.1, read as the reverse complement.
GTGTATTGTGCGAGTTTCTTCATAATCATGTCCCACAGCTCTGCCCACATACTTCTCCAAACACACACACACACACACACACACACACACACACACACACACACACACACACACACACACACACACACACACACACCAGCCAGATAGCATGCACACACAGACTAACATCGTCAATATTAATTACCCTCATATCTTAAGGAAAACCTCAACATTTCCAA
>VURO01029831.1:0-13538 GCA_015108175.1 Pelvicachromis taeniatus | reverse complement strand
CAACAAACTCACCTTGATGGAATAAATGAGAGCTGCAAGTCCAAGGCAAAAAGGATTTGAGTAGACGAAGCAGCAGAGCGACCAGATGATATGGTCTTTGGGAGAGTCGGTGATGACTGGTTGCCCAGTGGCGATGTTCACAGCAGTGTGCTGGACCACTCCAGGCTGACCAGGGAGTCCACCATAACTCACGCTCTGCAATGGCACAGCTTCAGTCGGGTAACCTTGAGGATACATCGCTCAAACTGTTCTCATCATTAGTTGTGGCTTTTAAACCTTTTTGGGTGTGGGAACAGGAAGACCATGAAAACCTGACCTACAATTGTGTAATTTATCACTACACAATAAAGTAAGAAACTATGAATGCACATACATTTTTTTATTTTAAAAATGCATTATCAAGATTATGAGCGCAGCTGCATTCAAATGATGGAAGTGAATTAGAGGTTTACAATTCTGTTTGCATTAGTTATATCCTGAGTGATGCTGGATTGATTTAAGATTATCGTTATATAACTGCAGGTGTGTGAGCTGATGTGCAGATGGGCAGACTGGAGGCCAGGTCTCCAGGAACAGCCTGCCTGAGACTCACACATGCAGGTACAAGACTTTAAGCAAGACAGGAAGAAGGAGTGGTCGAGGAGAAGAAATAACAGGACACACTGGGCTTCACTGTTTGGGCTGCTGCCCCCGCGACCCGGTCCTGGATAAGCGGTGGAAGATGGATGGATGGACAAGTGAAGTGCAACTGCAGAGTATCTATTTGTGTATGTGTGTCAGAATCAATATATGTGGTGACATGGGTCACTGAGCTGAAGAAAATAATAACTTAAATAGGTCACTCAAACCAGAGTGAGGCACGGGGATAGTGGTGATGACGAAGGTTGCACATGTTAGATATCCTTTTTTGTGATATGTCTGTCAGCTACAGAGAACATAAATGAACATGCTGGGTCTCAGGATGATAGAAAAAAAGAACACACTATGACAAGTAAATAATAAATGAATAAATCCTGAGTTAGTGAGCCTCATTTTTTAATTTAAAAAAAAAAAAAAATGCATTATCAAGATCATGAGCTCAGCTGCATTCAAATGACGGAGGTGAATTAAAGCTGTGTTCCGCATGTGTTCTGATGCCTCCTGTGTATTTATGTCTCCCTCAGTTCCCTGTTGCGTTGTACTCTCAACCTGCTGTGTGTTCCTGCTTGTGTCCTTTCGTGCTTAGTGTAATTCTCCCAGTTTAGTTTATGTGTTCACCGCAATAAAGCTTCTGTTTTCAGTTCATCTTCGGCTCAGAGTTCCTGCATTTTGGGTCCTTTCTCTGCCTACCTGCACACAGCCCGCTTACTATGACAACTACCGTGTTTTAGTTGTGGTAGCTACCTGGGGTATGTGCCACTTCAGTATCTTTGTACTGTTGTTGTGTAATTTATTACTACTACTGAAGGCTACTCGCCACCAAGCTAACAATCCAAAGCTTGTTCTATGTTAACATCTTATGTTAACATAAGTCTTTGCTCCTCTACAGTAAATATATTGCTTATTCAATCAGATTTGGGATTAATAGCCAATTGGTAGAGAAAAATAAACAAGAATTAGCAGTATGTGATTGCTATATTCATGTAGTACATATCCACTCACCTTTCAGTTGGAAAAGAAAAATGAGACAAAAGTAAATGTTTTAGGCCAGGCAGGAAAAGATAAACAGGCTCCCAAAAGTGATAACATGTTAGTATAAACTAGCCAGGGAAGAATTCTCTCGAGGACACTCAGAGTAACAGATATGTGAGGGACAGGCTGACAGAGCAAACATGTGAAAACATATTGATTTAGCTTGCATTACATTCCTGGTTTAGAACCATAAGATATGATAGATTGATTAGTATGATACCCCATTATTGGTTTACCTGAGTTACAGTTTGTGATTCTTGAAATAAAGATTGTTGATTCACTATATGGATGTGCGCCCCTGGGACCCCCCCCCCAGCAGAACTTGGGATGTTGTAAGGCTGGTGTGGGACTGCCCCACTCAGTCTAATGTCTACTGTTCTATTGTTTAATGTTCTTGACCTGTAAAAATCCCCATGTATGATGTAATAAGACTAATTGATAGTTCCATTATATAAGAAATACTGTTCGTGTAGAATCATGGCCTTATTTTGTTTAGAAATAACAAAACATGTTGCCGAGAGAACAAACCAAGGTCGTAACTCGAGCTGGCTGAACGATAGTCTAGAATCTCAAAATTTTTACGGGCCATCCTAGAGTATAATAGGTTCTGAGACGGCCCGACATTCAGAGACTCGTTGTCCCTCTCACGGGGTCTCTCTGGTCCAAATAAATGTATAAATGCTGAAGCATTTTTCTGTAGCTGCACATCAGTGAAACATTGTCAGTTCCTTCTCTGACGTGGAATAAACACAACTCTGTCTCCTTCCCTGCTCTTGGTATATACATTTTGTTGAGAAAAAAGACAATAAAAACATGTAAAAACTGTAAAACAGAGAGACCTTTATTGAAATATGAAGCTTTTCAATTGTCAATGATTTGCTGACAGGATATCGGTATCGAGTAACAAAGTCTGAAAATAAAACTTGTTAGTAAAGAAATAGAGAAGACTTCCATTTAAGACTTTTGTAAAACGTCTGTTCCTAGAAGGTTGCAAAATTTATTTTAAGGAGGAAAATACAAATAATCACAGCAGGAGGAAACTCTCAAATGTTTATAATGTAATTAATATCGATAGCTGTAACTTTTGTAGGAAGCCATCGCAGCCATATTTATACTGAATATTATAATGATAATCAGGAGTGCAATGGCAACTATGATTGTGGCGGCAATGTTGAAAGTGTGAGCAGTGGAGCCATAATGTCGTGCACCATCCATATCTCCAGCCATCTTCCTGTCTCTGGCCTGGAAGGATGAAAGCATTTTATACACTTTAAAAACTGGACTCCAACACATGTTCAATTCCAGAGAAACTGAGAACATCAGATGTCAAACATAATCCTCTAATAGTGCCTTAAAAATATCAAGATTCTTCTTTGCGAGCACTGATTTTTGCAATTTTACAAAATGCATAAGAGGGTAACTTATATAGTTTTAGGTTACAGTGAATCAGGTGTTCTGTGTGTAGCCGGATGGGCAACAGGCCCCCTGTTTTTCTCTCTCCTCCTTGCTTTGCCCTCTTTTCTCTACATGCGCTCTCCATCGCTGTTTCAATGTTTATTTTATTCCTTTAAAATATACAATAAAAATGTTGTTTTTTTTAAATTTTTTATATATATTGTAGGTTGTCTTTAACGTTCTGGCTACTGTAACACATCAATTTCGCAAAAATGTTCAATAAGCACCTTATCGTATCTTATCATTTCATCTTATCCCACACAGCAAGCACATAAAAGATGTAATTTCTAAGAAATTAAAATGTTTCACAACAAACTCACCTTGATGGAATAAATGAGAGCTGCAAGTCCAAGGCAAAAAGGATTTGAGTAGACGAAGCAGCAGAGCGACCAGATGATATGGTCTTTGGGAGAGTCGGTGATGACTGGTTGCCCAGTGGCGATGTTCACAGCAGTGTGCTGGACCACTCCAGGCTGACCAGGGAGTCCACCATAACTCACGCTCTGCAATGGCACAGCTTCAGTCGGGTGACCTTGAGGATACATCGCTCAAACTGTTCTCAGCTCAGCTGCAGTGTAGAGAGGAGGAAGGTGTGAACAAGAATAAGAGAGTAACCAAAAGTTGTGGCTTTTAGGGGTTGGAGCAGAAAGTAGTAACCAAAGTAAGACAGAAAGAATTCATCAAACTGTCACATCTAAATATGAACCTGCAAAGAAAACACTGCCAACCACAAAACCTTTTACATTAATAGCACTGCCAGTTATAGTTTGAGAAATAACCTTTATTGACTGGATTTAAATGTTATTTTGACATTGTGTTCCTGATATGATGAAATTATCTTATTACTAACATTTGAGGGTGGTAAATACGTTTTCACAGCACTGTACTTGCACTTTCTTTCCTGCTGTTACAAATTTTGCATAAATCGTCAGCTTTTCATAACAGATGGAAGACATGATATATTTGCATGCAAGTTGGTGGAATTCTCTAAATATATTCTTTGGCACTGGACATGAGCAAGGAGAGAGATAATGGCATTTTGCAATCCAAAGCAACACATGGAATTATTCTGTTCAAGAAAACAGATCATCAAGAAAAGTGCAAAGCTCATGTAAATAATTGCAGATTTTTTTAAATGCATTATCAAGATTATGAGCTTTGCTGCATTCAAACAATGGGAGTGAATTCAAGGTTTCTGTTTACATTAGTTATGTCCTGAGTAGTGCTGTATTTCTTTAAGATTATAATTAAATAATTGCTGATGTATGACGTGGTGCTCACACTGAGCAAACTGGAGGCCAGGACCAGCCTGAGACTCACACATGCACGTACAAGAGCATGTGTCACTACCGGTCACTACCCACAGCTCGTGACCATAGGTGAGGGTAGGGATGTAGATCGACCGGTAAATTGAGAGCTTCGCTTTTACACTCAGCTCTCTCTTCACCACAACAGACCGATGCAGCGTCTGCATTACTGCAGCCGCAGCACCGATGGAGACAGCAGCATCAGTTCTTCCAGCTGGTGACAATGCGTGTCTGGGTAGAAAAAATACAGATCTCTCTAACAATCATAACACAGTGTTTTCAGCACCACATTATTATGGACTGGAGGGTGGCTGGAGATCGTTATGTATTACTGAAAAATGCATATCAGCACAGGCAAAAGATGTACTGTGTTGAACCCAGCATCACTTCTCTCCACAGTAGCAGAAGGTGAACCACGTGATTTTAAAGCCGTCATTTCTGGAATCTGACCTACACGATGGTCATCTGACCTAACTTTAAATCTGAAGGTCTTTGTGGATGATTTGGCCTCACACAACCCAGACATCGGTGAAAATCAAGTAGGATGTGGAGTGATCACAGAACACTGATAAACACACAGGGTGATACATGATTTTGGCACATAATGAATACAATAATTTTTTAGTGATTCAAGCAAATCCATTGCACATCACAAACTTGTGGCTGCATTGCCATCCATCGGAGGAAGCCCATTTCTGCCGCTTGTATCAGCAATTTTGTTCTTTCGTTCACTACCCACAGCTCGTGACCATAGATGAGGGTAGGGACGTAGATCGACCGGTAAATTGAGAGCTTCGCTTTTGCACTCAGCTCTCTCTTCACCACAACAGACCCGTGCAGCGACCGCATCACTGCAGTCGCAGCACCAATCCGTCTGTCGGAGATCGACAGACGGATTGGTGCTGCTCCCTTCTCCCATCACTCGTGAACAAGACCAAGAGATTCTTAAACTCTTCCACTTTGGGCAAGAACTTGTCCCTGACCCAGAGTGGGCACTCCACCCTTTTCTGGCTGAGGACCATGGATTCGGATTTGGCCTCGCTTCACACTCGGCTGCGAACCGTTCCAAGGCGAGCTGGAGGCCATCACTTGATGAAGCCAACAGAACCACATCATCTGCGAAACACAGAGATGAGATTCTGAGACCACCCAAGTGAAAACCTTCCACCACTTGGCTATGCCTAGAAATTCTGTCCGTAAAAATTGCGAACAGAATCGGTGACAAAGGGCAGCCCTGGCAGAGCCCATCACCCACCTGAAACAAGTCTGACTTATTGCCGGCTATGTGGACCAAGCTCTTGCAACGGTTGCATAAGGATCGAATGGCCCATAGCAACGGGCCAGACAGGCAGCTGTTACACACAAACAGCTGCAGCTTTGCAGCTCACAGCCAGCCTGTACAGCACCTGGTACAGACTGTAGACTGTAGACTTTTTGTGTCTACAGTCTAAAATACCACATTGTTTTAAACAATCTTAGAGAGTGAAGAGGAACAGAGGAGAAATAAGTGACTGAATGACTGATGGACAATCAGTTTCCATCAGGGCTATAGAACCATGTCATAGAAAGAAATAAGACACGATAACACCAGTAAACAAAGAGTCTTTTTGTGATGTGCAAAGTACATCTTGAATGTGTATAATGTGTATAAAAGTAGAGCATGCAGCCAGTTACTCAGTGGTTAGCACAGTCACCACAGAGGAAAAGGTTCCAGCTTGTGCACTCTCATACTTCAGCAGGTTTTACCTACAAACACGAACTTCAAAAGTCACACACTTGTTGCATTTGGTGCAACCTGTTTTTTCTTCACAGTTTACCACAATGGAAATTAAATGACAACAGAAACTTAAATACTATTTTTATTTTTTGGGCTGAGGTTTGATGGCTAAGTAGTGATGTTTCAGTAGGTGAAGGAAACAAGTAGGCACAAACATATTCGACAGTCAACACACATTTTACATATGTGTGTATATATGTATATATATATATATATATACGCATATATACACACACACACACACACATATATATATATATATATATATATATATGTAGTGGAGGAGATGGAGGTGGATGGAGGAGAAGTGCACTGGTGATGTGCAGGGCCACAGAAACTACAGAGGGATAAAGTTGACGCTGAAGTTAGGTTAAGAAGAGAGGGGTCAGAAAGAGCACTGCATATGTAATATTTGCTTTTAGAATGTTGATTGAGAAATATAGAGAATGACAGGTGGAGTTGAATTGTGTTGTTTTTGGATCTAAATCACTGAAAGAAAAAATTTAATTTTGCTATTCCCCTTTATGGAGGTCCAGAAGTGCCAAAATGAACAAATTAATTATGTAATTAAATAATCAATTAAATGTTTCCTCAGTTAATCAACTTGGCATTAATAAAATACATATACGTTATTAAATATCAATTAATTTCACTTAAAACATTCTCTTGATATTAAAATACATGCTAAAAGGGAAGGACACAGTCAGTTTGTAGCTCTCGACCACACGCTTACAAATCCTACTAAATCACCATTACCTGTGTGAGATTGTCTTCATCTGAGCTGTTGTAACAAGCAACATCTGAAAACACTTTGAACTTGGACTTAATAAACTGAGGTTGGGTCTGTGGGGCACTGAACTTGTTGGGAGAATTTGTTTGGAGCGCCACATGGTGGTCAAACAGATAAAACACCAGTGAGATGGAGAAGAAGAACAAACAGTGTTGTAGATGCTTGATTTTTGCAAGCCAAAATACTCATAGTATGATTTGTTTGTAGTTTTCGTGGGACAATGTAAAATACTGTGGTTTAAGGTATGTAATGTACTTCTTACCATAAATGGCTAAATCGAATCTTGCAATAAGAATTTTTTTAATTAAGAAATTGTTTTGATAAAAGTTCATTGTATCACAATATTTATACCGACCAAATGCTGACATCCACTGGCCATCAGTTACTATTGCGTTTAAGTGGAGGGAAGAACTTAACACAAATTTTAGATAATAAGAAGTTTCAGTGCTGACATTTTGTTTAGCAAAGCTAATAACAAGAAAACTGAACATTCTATATACAGTATCATACTACAGCATTTATTGTTATATTGGAAATAAGGTTATTATAACAGTTAAAAATAGTGCTCCGTATGAAGAAAAAGTCAGAAATAAGAACTCAGTATGTAATCAGTACTGCTGGAAATGCAATACTGCATGGATTAAAATGAAAGGGTTATTCAAGATTAATCTCTGAGCTACAGTTACCAGACCGGGCAACGTGGTGGCACGGTAGTTAGCACTGTTGCCTCACAGCTAAGTTCGATTCCACCACCTAGTCGGGGCATTTCTGCTTTGATTTTGCATGCGCTCCCTGTGTTTGTGTGGGTTCTCTCTGGGAACTCCAGCTTTAAACTCACTTAAAACACTTCAAGAGAAAATCTGTCATCTTGCATCTTGTGAAGGCTGGGCTTGATGCCCAGTGGCATGTTGGTGGAGTTGACGGCCAGCTACTCCACCTCTACAAAGTAGTTAAAGCAGATCCTGATGAGAAGCATTGTATTAAGTAGCAGTCAGACAAGTACCGTTCCCCCTGGCAACCACCAAACCCAGACTCGTCCATCTGCTTGCTCGGTGGAGAAGTGTGCTTCGTCACTTCAGAAAACACATCTCCACTGTACTACACTGTGGAGACATGCTTTACACCACTGGATTTGACGTTTGCATTGTGTTTAGTTGTGTAAGGTGCAGATGCAGCTGCCCAGTTGTGAAACTGACACTGCAGAAAGCTGCTAACTTCTGCACACTATGCACCTCAGCATCCAACAATGTCATTTTATTTGGTCTACCACTTTGTGGCTGAGTTACTGTCATTCCCACTCACTTCCACTTTGTTATGACAGCACTAACAGCTGACTGTGGAATATTTAGTAGCGAGGAAATTTCACAACTGGACTCGCACAGGTGTCATGTTGTATGTTGCACAGTACCATGCTGGAATTCAATGCGCTCCAATTTTTCAAAAATGTTTGTGGAAGTCGCCTGCATGCCTAGCTGCTTGATTTTATACACCTCTGACCATGGACGTGATTGGAACACCTGAATCCAATTATTTGAATGGGTGACTGAATACGTTTGCCAATATATGAGCAGGTATAAATGTCCTTTTTTTTTTTTTTTAAATCTATCTCTGTCGTGATAACTCTAAAAAAGGGGCGCTACTACACCTCCATAACCTGCTCATCTAGTAATGAGACCTCTATTTCATAAACATGATCAATACTTCTCATAATTTCAAAATGTTAAGGACAAAAGTCTTTTTTTTGGTTAAAATTAACATTGTTGTTAACAAAATGTTGCCAAAAATGTATCAAATATGTATCAAATGCAATACAAAAAATATATAATAAAATTATATCATACACAACATGATATAAAAAAATGTATGCATTTTTTTGTAAGGGTTAATAAACATCTCAGTTATTTTTTGATGGGTTGGGTCTTACAGGGTTAATCTTTTTGATTTCAGGTAACTTTTTGTCACTCTTGACAGAATACTGTTTTTTTTACTTAAATGAACTTCCTGGATCTTTGTAAACAGATCATAGATCATCCTGTGATTGTGATATCTCAATAATTTGACTCACGTAGTAAATCTGTCACATAGCATATAGAATGAACATCTTACCTTATGTTTTACTGCTGTGATCCAGTCTAACTCATTTCTTCCTCATTGTTAAAGTTTTCTATGTAAAATTTCATCCATCACTTCCTCCAGCTGAACTGTACTGAGGTAAAAACTTAATCCTGAAAACTGCAGTACAACAGTACTGTGTAATCACTAAACAACAGTGATTACACAGAAGTTTAAGCACACTTTGATCAGTTAGTGATCAAAGCCCAAAATCTTGAGCTTACATAGCATACTGCATTCGTTGTGCAAGGCAACTCAACAGCAAATAGTTTAACAAAAAGTTGTTAAAAACACAAAAATATACCAGGAGGTCATGCCATGAAATGAAAATGTAGTTAAAATGAACATTCACATGAGCTGCGCAACATTGTTTATTATGTCCATTGTTTTCATGAATGGCCGAATGGTCTGTTGCAATGAATTATGGGATGCCCTTTTCTCCTTCCTTTTCATAAAGGATGCTGCAGTATATCCTATGCTAAAGGAGGCAATATAGGAAGCATCGAAGCACCTTTCCTTAGTATTTGGATAACTGGACCTGCTTTTATTACTAACACCATGGTTGCTAACTGAGAGACAAAGCAAAATGAACTATTGGAACACGCCCTTGGTTTTTAAATTAAACAGTGGGTCTGAAGCTGTGTTTTTCTTGTATCGAATAGGAGGCTTAATAACAAGTCACAGCAGCAAGCAACTTAATCTCTGTCAAAAGGATAATAGTATGGTTCTCTGTGAGCATAGGCAGATGCTTTTGCAAACACAGCACTGATTATAATAATCAAAATCATGAGTCCAATGGCAAACAGGACTGTGGCGGCAATGTTAAGCTCGCGGGCAATGGACCCATGACGTCGTGCACCCTCCAGATCTCCGGCCACCTTCCGGTCTCTGGCCTAGAAGGACAGAAACATATGGATTGGAATAGTGTAATCATCTTCATCCCAGTCTAAACTGAAACTGCAAATGTTAAGCATAGCCTAAGTTTCAATATGTGTAAAAGTTAAGCCTTCTGTTTTCAGTAAGCGCAAACAATTATAATAATAATCACAGGTGGTCTTTCATTTGTGTTTTTTTGTGCCCATATAGTTTTCTTGTGTAGGAAATGATGTAAACTGTTTAACAAATTTAAGATATTTCTTTCATTGATGCAGTTTTTAAATCATTTTGTCTTTTATTTTATGTTTATTTACATTGTTGTGCTTTAGCCCAAACTGTCCTTATGACTCTTGCTATGGTTTTAGTTACAACTAAGATTTCCTTGGAAAGTGTTAAAACACACTTTTCCTGTGATTTTGTCATTTTTTGCAATTCAGTTTTGGTGTTTGTGGTGTTCGATGCCATGATCATGTACCACCAGACCAACAGTGAAGTCTGGAGGTAAGAACATGATGTTGTGGGGATGTTCTTCAGTAAGCGGGACCAACACGTTTCGTGTAATTGAAGGAAGGATGAAATGAAAAATGTACAAAAACATTCTTGATAAAAATCTGCCACCATCTACCAGGATGAAAAAGATGAAACAAGGGCGGAAGTTTCAGTAAGACAATAATCCCAAACAAATAAAATAAAGCCAGACCCAGCCAATAACCTGACCTGAATCGAACTGAAGGTCTGGAGGAAAGAGCTGAAGCTCACAGTTCATAAAAGGGGCACAGGAGAACCTTCAGGATTCGAAAACTGTTTCGGTGTGAGAATGGGCATGCACTAGTTTCTCCATACAGGAGACATCTTGAAGCTGTCATCGCCAACAAAGGCTCTTGTGTGAAGTATTAAATAACTTTCAGTAAGCGTGAAACTTTCTTTCTACAAAGAAAGGGTTAATAGTGTCACTGTATTTGCAGGCTCCAAATAGCATCATCCTCTGACCAACATTGACTGCATTTTAATGGAGGAGAGAATTTAGGAGCAGAAAAAAGTTTTAATACTGTCATTGCTGACATTTTATTCAGTAAAGGATCATACTACACAAACTATACATTTCTATATAAAGCACACCGTTCCGCTTTCTCAGTACACAACGCAGAGCTGTACTACAGCAGAGTGATAATCACATATCGTCATATTTAACACGTTTTGATGCGCCTGGAGTCAAAGCATTTGTCAAAGGTCTTGTTGAAACACTATTTTATTTCATTACAAAGAAAATTAAGACGTTAGGTAATAATGCTGCAATGTTGTATGGATGAAAACTATGTTTTTATACACGGTTAATTTCGGAGCCACGGGTACCAGACCTGAATCTCACCTTGGTTGTCAGACCCACATCAGACCATCACACTGGTAGTTGGCCACGGAGGCCCTGAAGGGGCAGCTGACAGGATCTGCAGGTAGTTTGCTCCCAGCAAGTGACATTGCGTGTCTGGGTAGGAGAAGAGTCAAGTCTAGACAAAGGACATGGAAGACAAAGCTCTGTTACTGTAACTACAAACAAGCCACTACATTGGGAGCAGGCAGTTCTTTCCATTATTCTTACTGTAGGTATGCTTTTATTTATTTATTTTAATAACACGAAAACCACCAGAGGACACAGTATACACAAAAACGACCAACAAGTAACTAGAGCGCTTGACTTTTCATGACTTGACTTTGACGTTTCTTTTTGAACAACCACACCCAAGGGTTAAAGTGGGGTGTGGCTGGTGGGGGGCACCCTAAGATTGGACATAATTACTTAGGGAATGTAATTACTTAGAAACAAGTCACATAATAATTTGAATTGTTAGCTCCAGCAGATTTAACTTGGTGTACAGGCTGTGATCAGCTAAACTGTGCTGCTGCTGCTCTGTGTTTCTCAGCTCTTTGGGAACTTAGCCATCTAACTCAGTGTTAGCCTTGTGATTTATCATCTTTCCAGCATGTACCAGGCTTTTCGCCCACTACAAGTTCAGATATGTTTAAGCACACCTGCAACCCAAACATGTGTGAGCAGAAAAGAAAATGAAGCGTGATAGTCATGTTACATGAGCTAAAATCGCTGAATTCTGCTAGCTTTGATGTAACCTGCTCTGCACCTGCTCTAGCGTTACTGAAATCTAACCAGGTTAGCCTGGATTAAACTCCTTCCTGGCGGCGATGTTGCTGGAGGATGAGGAGTAGGTCTACATTTCTCTGCCATTTCCAGTTCCCTCGTCCAGGTTGGAAACCCGCCGATGCTCCTCTCCACAGCCTGTTCCTGGGATTACAGCACGCTGTGCCAGGCGTCTCCATACCTGCTGACCCTGTATCTTCCTTTGCTGGGGGGGGTTTGAGGGGCCTGTTAGGCCGTCTGTATCTGCTGGGGGGTTTGAAGGGGGCCTGTCCAGCTGTCTGTTCCTGCTGGAGGGTCAGAGGAGTTACTTCTGCCATCTTCTGTCTCTGCTGGAGGGTGCGAGGGGCCGCTTCACTGTTTCGCCTTGAGCTCCTGTGCTGCCGTCCTCCGGGCTGGCCCCTGAACTGGCTACAATTAGGGCTGGGACGTAATCGATTAAAAAAAAAAAAATTGCGTCGATGCGTCGTCACTTTAAAAAAGACACATGGCGGCAGCGAGTAGCGGTAACATGTCGACTTAAACCACGCCCCCCGAACACGCAGTTCTACAGTATGGGGATATTTTAACCAAAAAGGAAGTGATTCAGTCTTTGCCGGCTTTTTAAGGATGAAATGGCCGATCATAAAACGACCGTAAGTTTTCAACTTTTTTACTAACGCTGGTTTTTACCCTTTAATTCATCCAGACACCCCCCACGTAGACACACACTCAGAGATAAACACCCACCCTCCGTAAATGCAAAACTAATTTAAACTGCTTAGCAGTAACATATATCATTAGATTCATCGATGCATCGAAAAATTAATCACTAGATTAATCGATTTGGAAAATAATCTTTTTGCCCAGCCCTAGTTACAATGTGTTTCCTGGGTTCCTGTGCCCTTCGCAGACTTTTTGTTTTGCACTGTTTCGTGAACGGCAGGGTTTCTTATGGACTTTGTTTTGGGTTGTTTTGGACATTTTCAATTTTACAAATATAATTTGCAAAACTCTCCTTTGACAGTAATCACTCGTCTTCTTCTTCTGTCCTGGCTTTCTTGTATCCTTTTGCATTTCTGAAAGTATCAGACATGATTTTTCCCTGGTAAAAACAAACTTTACATTTTCATTTAAAGCACTGAAAAAGTTTGTTTGGTGATATTTTTTGAGCTGATGAAAGGATTTCATCAGCTCAATGATGAAATCATTGAGTTTGGTGATATCCACCAAATATCACCAAACAACATTTTTCTTTATCTTTACATTTTCTAACTAATTTTGTGGTTTGTAACTCAGTTAATTTATCCATCCATCCATCCATCCATTTTCCTCCGCTTATCCAGGGCCAGGTCACGAGGGCAGCAGCCCAAGTAGAGAAGCCCAGACCTCCCTCTCCCCAGCCACCTCCTCCAGCTCATC